>JARBWK010000647.1:0-26892 GCA_030556195.1 Anolis apletophallus
GGTGCAATATGGGGTGGAATGGGAGGAAGTCATGAGGAGAGAGGAATGCTAGGTAACGTTCGGATCCTGCTACTCGGTCCCATTCATTTCTAGGTGAGGTTAATAGAAGGTTCAGGCTCAGTATGCTATAGCTCTCAATCCTACTTTCCACGATCATTGGTTGCTCTTCTCCACCAGATCTCTCTTCTCTGGCGTCACTTGGGCCTCTGCCACTTGGCCTTCCTCCTGAACGTTCCTCTTTCACTGGCACATTTCTTGCTGCCTCCTCCTTAATTTCTACCATTTTTATTGATTTTCAACAAAAGAGTTTAGTTCACAATTAAAATAAAAAGCAAGGACAACACAAGCAAACAAAAAGAGGGAAATTTTACATTTTACACACACACACACACACACACACATCTATAATAGGCCTGTGTAAAATTTCATTTGTATGTCATATGTTGGCCCTAATTCATTAGATTTGTACATAAGACGCGATATTCCAAGGCACAGGTGACACCCACACCAAAAATATTAAGAATCCAAACTTTCACCCAGTAGTTTTGTGTAAGTTACAAAAATGTCGTAACTCTCCGTGATGTCGTTTTAATTCACAGAGCAACCAAACAAAACTGGGAGACAATCGGGCACAGAAGGAGAAAGGTGCTCCACGTCAGTTTCACTTTGGCTTTGCAGGTTAAGCACATGGTTGCTGAGGCTGACTCGAGTCCGTGCCGGAGAAAAAGAATGAGAGAAGCTTGGCACGCAGGACGCAGGGGCTTGCTGTGCTTATCCCTTTTTTGTGGTGGTTGGGCGCCTTTTGCCTTTATAATGTTGGAAACTGCTTTGAGTTCCCTTAGGGGGAGAAAAGCAATATATAAATGTAGTAAATAAATACATAAATAAATGTTTAGATAATCTTGAAGGGCTACTGGGCTGGTGGCCTATTTGTGTGCATTGGGAGAAGCCTTTTTTGGTCACATTTAGACAATCACTCAGGGCTACTGCTAGCCTATTTGTGTGTGGAGACCCACCAATTACACAACCAGTTGTTTCCAGCCAGCCAGAAGGCTTTTTTGCCACATGTAGACAATATTTTAGGGATACTGCTGTGGCCTATTTGTGTGTGGAGAGACAACAACCACACAACTAGTTATTATTTCCAAGTAACAACAGCACATGCAAATGGGAATGCATTGATCGCCCACCTAGAGTTCCATATCCCATTTAAGGGGAGCGGGCGAGTTGAAGGAGAGAAACCATTTCTTCCATTTTTACTGGTTATTTCCACCCCCACCCAGCTTCCCATATCATAAACAAGGGACGGTGACAGGGGGGGGGGGGTAAATAGCAAAAATGGGGGAAATGATTTCTCTCGTTCACACCCCCCCCCCACAATAAAATGGACCACCCTTCTCTGTGTTGACCCCCCCCCCCTTTGGCCTACATCTGGGTAATGGGAAAGTACCAAAACCTGTTTTTTATGCCCCAGTCAGTTCAGTTTAAATCCCCCCAGCATCTTGTTTCAGGACAGGTTTTCTGTCACCACTTTTCAGACATCCCAAAATATTTTCTTGAATGATCAAGACTTGTTTTTCCTGTCTCCCCTGAAGTCACAGGCAGAGAGACAGACTTAAGTTGGGCACTTTTGCAAACAGGGGTAAGGTAGTATTTGGTTGCAGGATGCTGGTTCACTTCTACGTGGAGACGGGTTGGCAGACTATGGCATCATGAGCTCCTCTCCTTGGCCAGGACAAAGACCAAGGCCCCCTAACCTTGTGTTTTGCAGACAGTCCTTGGAAAATGATAACTCTCATAGGAATCAATAGCATCACCGGCTACTTTCCCCTTGTTTCCAATAGCTTCTGTGGCCAAAGTTTTGCGAGTAGACCCGGAAATTCCTAGGAAATATCTCTCTAGGAGTCTCTTTAGTCTTTCTGCATAACTCTGTGGACCACATTTGTTGTTCTCATTCTCAGATAATACATGTATTTTCCCATGTCCACAGGGGTTCTGCAGGGATACCTCTTCGGTTTTCTTTTAAAAGGAGATGTTATTTCTAGAAACTTTGAGAATTTCCTAAGAATCAGTGGATGACCCAAATGTTCTGAAACCTGATGGGCTTGCTTGCAGTGGTAAACGTGTCCTGTCCTCCAAGCGTGGTCACCACCCCATTCCACTCCAGCGAAAAAAGATCTAATTTTTTTTTGACAAAAATGTAAAAATTCCCCCCAAATCAGTAGATGTGCGAATATTTCTGAAACTTGGGAAGAATTATATCCTGGTTATGTTGTGTAATTGTAGAGAAATCCAAGGACATCGCTCTTGTAGGTTTTTTTAAAAAAAATGATTCAAATCATTCAAGTGTTTCTCAATGGTTTGTCCTGTAACGCCGATACTAATCCAAGAAAAGGTGGCAGGGGATGTCCTTGGAAACAAGTAATTTTTAAAAAATGATCAAAAGCTATCTCAGCGTCTAAACTGATCAAATAAACTTTTTCTAAAATCAATGTGGTATTATACTGATCAATATCCAAGGTAGTGTTTCTGTTGCCCCTTTGATGTTGCACTGACTCTAATGCTCATGGCTGCCTGGTCAGAGAATGGTTGTTTTTGAAGGAAGCATCAGGAATGAAGGACTTACCGTCTTGTTCCCGACAAGGCCCTCCATCATCCATTCCGACAGGTTCATCAGCCATTCTGACAGATTCCAGAACTGGAAAAGAATCAGAAAAGGAAGGGAGCGATCTCTCATTTGACCTGGGAACAACGGGGTGATGCCATCAGGAATGAGGAAGATGGCAACTCCCACTCCGAAGTAACCTTGGCAAAACAACCCCATGGTCAGTTCCTCTTAGGACTTCATCCCACAAACAAAGGGGAAGCAGGTAAAAGGGATGGAACCGCCTTCTGGGATGACCAGCCGTCTCACCTCCTTTCCCCATCGAGGTCTGTCTTTCCTCTGCTTTCTCTCTTTTACCTGGTGTACCTGACTCCTGAAGACAAACTTATGTCCGTGCATTGGGGAAGCATAGCCCCATGGAATCCCACCAGAAGTGCCCTTACATTGTGTGATGGCCTCCATGAGACTTCTGTGGCCCGTTTCTAAAGCACATGGAAACGGAGTCCTAAATCCATGGGATTAAGCCCTTAGGCTCATTTCAGTTGGAATTTTTTTTATTGTGTCAGAAGCAAACTGAGGCAAGTCACTTCTGGTGTGAGAGAATTGGCCATCCACAAAGTTGTTGCCCAGGGGACACCCGGATGTGTTATCACCCTGCTGGGAGGCTTCTCTTGTAAACGAACTGTGGCAGCATCCTTGCCGGCAGCACTCTCAGCACTCTTAGACATGGCAAACCAGGTCTAATAGATGGGAGCTCACCCTGTCTCACAGATTTGAACCGGCAACCTTAAAGTCAGCAGTTCAGCCAGCACAAGGGTTTAACCCATTGCACCACTGTGGCTCTAAGTTGGAAATGACTTGTAGGCCCACAACAACAAGAAGAACAAGTATGCCTGACATGGATGGATGTGCCTTTTCCTTCCAAAGGTGTATGTGGCAGGGGGGTTGGAATGGTCACCCCTTCCTCCTGGGCAGTACAGAGAGTTTGAGTCCCATTGCTAGGCATTTGACTCCTATGGTCATGATCTGCATCATTGCCAAACATGAAAAGCAGCCCACTACCTTTAAAAGGCTGCTAGATCAGTGTTTCCCAACCAGTGTGCCGTGAGCGATCATCAGGTGTGCCATGGGAAAGTGGAGATAGGAGAGAGAGAGACAGAGAGACAGAGAGAGCCCTCCTGTCCTACCGGAAAGCCCTAGCCGGGGCTCGATCCTTTGCCTGAGTCCCGCAAACACAGCCTCCTTTTGGGAAGCCTTGTGCTGCCGGACTCACCACTTGCCTTCTTGGGCTTCCTCCTCCCCTCCACTCCTTCCTTGGCCTCAGAAGGGTTTGAGCCGAAAGGCGGGGACTGCGTCAGGCAGAAAGAGCTGCACAGAGAGAGAGAAGATCCTGGGATGGGACTTCCCTGTGTCCCCCGGCTGCCTGGGGGCGGATCTACACCGTAGCATTCATGCAGTGAGGCACCCCCTGGTCTTCCAGGGCTCAAGGCTGGGAATCCCGGGATTTGTAGTTTGGGGAGGCTCGGGATGGTGTCAAACTACCACTCCTGTGATTCCCTCGCACTCAGCCGGGTCAAGAGGCGTTCGGGACACAGGGTTGAGGCACCTTTAAGCAGGGGCCGAAAACTAACAGGGTTTGCTCACTTAAGGCAGGCGTGGGCCAACTTGGGCCCTCCCTCCAGGTGTTTTGGCCTACAACTCCCACCATTCTCCCTTTCTGTGTAGGCTGTATGTGTTGTGTGTGTGTATGCATATATGTACTATGTATATACATCTTAACTATATGTATTACTGTGTTAGAGTGTCATTTTGTGTCATTTTGTTTGGTGGTGTGCCCCAGAATTTTGTAAATGTAAAAAATGTGCCGCGGCTCAAAAAAAGTTGAAAAACACTGTGCTAGATATTCTCATTTCACTGTTAATTGGCAAACCAAGTCTGAGGAAGGGTCTGTGACTGGGAACAGAGGGGGGGAGTTGGGCTTCCGACTAGCCACCTGCACATTGTGCCCTCTTGACCACAAGAAAATGAAATGAAACGAAACTTTATTTATGGCCTGTTCTATCTCCCCAAAGGGACTCGGGGTGGCTCACAACAAAATACACAATGGCAAACATTCAGTGCTGACAGTAATATGACAACAAAGCAATAAACGAATCAAGAACAACTGAGTAAATTACAAATGGACATAAATAAACAAGACATGAAACAATCCACATAATTATTAACATATTAAATCCCTAACATATAATTTGAAATCCCTAAAAGTAGGCCAAAATTGTTGGGGGAGAGAAGGAAAACAGCCATTTAACTCGGTGGATGCCAGCAGCTGGGTAAAGTGGAAATAGAGGCATGTATTCCTTCTCCTTTCTGTAAGCTCAATTGTTTTAATAGCTTTTTGAAGGAGATGAAGGAGTAGGCCATGTGTAACTCTTTAGGGAAGGCGTTCCAGATGCAGAACACATCATGCAGCATGTGCATGCGGGGCTTGACAAATGCAAGGCTGGAGTTTATTTATTATTATTATTTATTACGTTCGGTTTCTATGCTGCTACTCCCGGCGGGCTCGGGGCGGCTCACAACAAGAGAAGAAACATTACAAATACAGTGGCAGAATAAAAACACAGCATAAAACATCGTTAAAATATCAGTAAAATATCAATACCATATCACAATGGGAAACAGCAGATTAAAAACGACAACCCGGAGCAAAGGCTCTAACAGGGGGGGTGCGTAACACATGGACCTACACTTGGAAGGCGAGCTGAAACAGGTGGGTCTTGCACGCCCGCCTGAAGGAGAGCAGGTCATGGATGGCACGCGTGTCTGCTGGAAGGGCATCCCAAAGCGTCGTGCAATTACCGAGAATGCCCTTTGGCGGGTGGAAGTAAGCTTAGCCGCCTTTACAGTGGGGACAGCAAGAAGATTGGTATCCTCGGAACGGAGTGATCTCGAGGAGCAATATGGGGAGAGACGGTCCCTCAGATACACTGGCCCCAGGCCGTGTAAGGCCTTAAAGGTAAGAACCAGCACCTTGAAGGTGATCCGGTGCTCGACTGGTAGCCAGTGCAGATCCTGCAAAACAGGTGTTATGTGGCAACCTGCTGGGGTGGCAGACAGGAGCCGGGCAGCAGTTAAAACCGATGGAAGAAACATTCACAACCTGAGATATGCAGATGATCCCGCTTGGATGGCCAAGAGCAAAAAGAAAGGGCCAAAGCTGGGTTGCGGTTAAACATCAGAAAAGCCAAGGTGAGGGCAACCAGGCTGATGGGGAAGTGGCAAACGGAGGGAGACAACGTGGAGGCGGCGGCAGGGTTGGCATTTCTAGGCACAAAGAGGAGTGCAGACAGATGCAGAGTGCAGCCAGGACATCAGGAGAAATAGTCCAAGCCATGGGGTATTCCCCGTGGCAACCTACGGATGTGAGAGCTGGGCCAGAAGGAAGGCGGAGCGAAGGAAGAGAGGTGTGTTTGACCTGTGGTGATGGAGGAAAGTCCTGAGAGTGCCTTGGACCGCGAGGAGATCCAACCCGTCCATCCTCCAGGAAAGAAAGCCCGGCTGCTCACAGGAGGGAAGGAGAGGAGAGGCCCAGAGGAAGCCCTTTGAAGGGAGGGAAGCTTGGAGGAGAGGAGGAGGAGGAGGATGCCGGGGAAAGGGAAGGAAGAGGGGCCGAGCAAGGGCAAGGCGGACGGGTGGCATCACGGAAGGGACTGGCTTGGCCCTGGAGGAGCCCCTGGGGTGGCCAGAGCCGGGAGGGAAGAGCTCTGGCCTGGGGTGGCCCAGGAGGGCACTCACCGAGAAGAGTCGGAAGCGAGAACCACAAGCCTCCAGGAAGGGCAGCGATGCAGGGGCGCCTTGGGCTGGCCCCAGCGTGACCCCAGGGTGACCCCCCCTTGCAGCCCGCCCGTACCTTCTCTTCTGCTCCGCCGGGGCTCCCTCCTCGCTCCCTGGCTCCGGGCTTGGCTCTGGCCTCCGCCTGGACCGTTGCTGCCTCCCTTCTTCTGCCCAGGGAGGGGCGGGGGCAGAGGAGGGGTCGCCTGGGCTCTCCTCGACCCCCCCCCCCGTCCGAGAAGAGCGATTGGATCCCGGTGGCCCCCGGGGCCCTGGATTGGCCAGGGTGGAGTGGCCCGCCCGGGGAAAGCGAAAGCGCTCCGGCCGTATAAATCCCGGCGGGCTCCGTCCCGTTCCTCCTCCGCGGAGGCTTCATCCATCCACCTGGAGGCGAGGCAGAGGCGGGAGGAGGCAGGTGAGTCCGTCCCCCCCGGGCGGGCGCATCGCGACACTGCTACACTCCCTTCACACCAGGGGTTCCTTTAGGACTGGCGCTCCATAGCACGCGGGAGTCAACCTGCTAGGCCAGGGGCATTGGGGTAAAAACAACAACAAGGACCCTAGTTTACCGGAGAACCAAATCCTCCGCTGGCCCGCTGCCAAGAAGCCTATATGAGAAGCGAACCTGACATGGGTTGCATGAAGCCCATCAGAAAGGTAGAATCAGCCATAGGACTCTTTACATTCTTTTGTCTTCAGGATTGGCTCAAAAACATTTTTTTCAACCCACCCCAGAATTTTATTTTTTAAAATTTTAAATGTTTTTGGCTGGCTGTGTCCCCGGACCCCATTTCACCTGAGAAGCGTGCGCTGGGCCTGACCCCACCAGGGAAGGGTGACTCCTCTCCTCCAGCGACCCACCCACGCACCCACGCACTCACCCCCTGGAATGCCTCCCTTGGCCCCTTCTGGCTCTTCTCTCCCGAGATCGGGTAGCCACACAGCCCGGAAGCCTCACCGCCGGGCTGCTCTTGCAAGACTTCACCTGAGCGGAGGCAGGCTGGTTTCCCAAGCACACCTCACTCTCATCACCATCACCCCCCCCCCCCCGACCTTTCTTTTGATGCCCTGGCGCCACCTCCATCCCCACAGAGGGACTCGGGGCACCGCCATCCATGGGGCCAAGGCCCATCCACACAGCTAGAAATGCCGCCGCACATTCCAATGCCAAGCATCAATACCAAAGCACATGATGACAACATCATGGAGAACAAGCCCCAAAAGCCACAAGGAGAGGATCCTTGGAGTCTCAGGATGGCTGGGTGGAAGGCCTGGCGCAGGACAATTCCAAGGAAAGGGCTAGTGAGTCGAGTGCCCAGGGCGGGAGCCCTCAAACTAAGGCCCAAGGGCCAGATACGGCCCTCCAAGGTCATTTCCCTGGCCCTCGCTCAGGGTCAACCTCAGTCTGAATCGATTTGAAAGCACACCACCACCACCACCACAGTCCTCTCTCATCAGCCCAAAGCAGGCCCCCACTTCCCCTTGAAAAACTAGTCAGTTTAGATGTGTTTAAATAGTTTTTCATGTTAATGCTTGTATTGTTTTAAAGTGATTTTGGCACTGCAAACTGCCGTGTGCATAGGAATCCATTCATGCTTTTTTCAAATTATAGCCTGACCCTCCAACAGGGATGGTGACCTGGCCCCCAGTTTCCAAAGTGTGAGGAGCCCTGGCCTTGGGCGTGTAGCATCCTTCAGGACCAGAGCAGTGGAACAGGGTCCCTCCCGCTCACTTTGGAGACACGCACTGGCCAAGTGAGAGCCTAGCTGGGCCCAGTTTGCAAGGGACTGGTCTGGTCAAAGGTACAAGCAGACATCATCCACATCTTTAGACCTTTGCAAAAAGTGGCACGACTAAAGAAGTATCACCACCGGTAAAATATAGGGATTGCAATCATTTTAGGCCAACAGCGACTGCCTCTTCTATAGATTTGAGCAGCACGCCTTCCCCTGAGGCACATGAGGCAGGGCACGGTGGGCAAGCACGCAAGCTTCCTGTTCTGCTCTGCAGTCGCACAGTTTGAACCATTTTGTTTTCTTGGTTTTCTTTTTCCTTGGGACGTACTTTGTTGCCGCCTCCTTCACAATGTCGCGGACTTCTGTCCATAGTTCTTCTGGGACTCTATCTATCTATTAAATCGAGTCCCTTCAATCTATTCTTCACTTCCACTGCATATCCGCTAGGAATGTTAGTGAGATCATATCTAACTGGTCGGTGTGTTTTCCCTGATCTCTTTAGGATGTCCTCCACCTTTGGCTGCAAAGGATGTGGTCAATCTGATTTTGGTGTTGACCATCTGGTGTAGTCCATGTATAAAGCCGTCTTTTAGGTTGTTGGAAGAGAGTTGCTGTTATACACAACAAGTTTTCCTGGCAAAATCCTATCAGCCTACGTCCCGCTCCATTTTGTTGTCCCAGGCCATGTTTGCCTGTGATCCCAGTTGTCATTTCACTGCCCACCTTGGCATCCCAGTCTCCTGTAATGAAAACAATGTCTCTTTTTGGTGTATTCTCCAGTAGGTCCTGCAGATCCTCATAGAGCTGATCTACTTCTGCTTCTTCAGCAGCTGATATTTGGATCACTGTAATGTTAAAAGGCTTTCTTAGCACTCGAATTGAAATCATTTTGTCATTTTTGGGTTGTATCGAAGCACTGCTTGAGCGATTTTCTTATTCATTATGAAGGCTACTCCATTTCTTCGTTGTTCCTCTTGTCCGCAGTAGTAGATCTGGTGGTCATCTGATGTGAAGTGGCCCATTCCAGTCCATTTCAGTTCACTGACCCCCAGAATGGCTATCTTTAGTCTTGACATCTCACCAGTAGCAACATCCATTTTGCCCTGGCTCATAGACCTTACATTCCAGGTTCCCATGTGTAACCATTATAATGCCGTTCAAAGGGCATAGACGGGGCCCAAGTCCCATGCTCTCTGCCATATGAGAAAGGAACGGGTCGTTTTGCACAGGACGGGGCCAGCTGGGTCTCAAAGGGAGTTACTTTTCTGTGGCCGGTGGCCTTTGAACTTCTGTTTTTGTTTGGTCTTTGGTTAAAATCATGTCCAACTCAGTCCGCATATGTGGTCGATAACTTTGGTCTGTAGCCAGCCTCAGCCATTATTCTGGGAATGCTTTGTTCCATAGCCAGGATTTCACTAGCCTCCTGAAGGTCAGGAGGGAGGGGGCAAATCAATCAGGAGAGAGTTCCATAGCCGAGGGGCCACCACAGAAAAGGCCCTATCTCTTGGTCCCACAAGACGTGATTGCAAAAGTGGTGGGACCGAGAGCAGGGCCCCACCAGAAGATCTTAACGCTCTTGATGGTTCATAGGGGAGAATACGTTTGGACAGGTAAACTGAGCTGGAACCATATAGGGTTTTGTAGTTAAAACCAGCACTTTGAATTGTGCCCGGAAGCTAATTGGCAGCCAGTGGAGCTGGCGCAACAAAGGAGTTGTGCGCACCCTGTAACCCGCTCCCATCAGTAACCTGGCTGCTGAGCATTGGACTAATTGCAGCTTCCGGGCAGTCTTCAGAGGCAACCCCACGTAGAGATCCCTCCATAGCTTGGCTGCACATGTCTGCCTCTGCCACCGGACTCGGCTCCGTCCACTGACCAAGGAGCACTGGTGTTCTTAAAGGCAGATTCTGCACCCGGGATACATTGGGTGCTGCTCGTGGCCTGCATGTAGGATTCAGGTGCTGCCCAGAAGGAATAGCAGCATTGCGCCTCAAGCATTGTGCCATGCCTTCCTTTGGAGCCTCTCCACGCTTCCTTTTAGAAGAAGCAGCCTAACTTCTCAGTTGGGAATCTATGTAGCTGAATGTAAAGCCAAACTGAGTGGCCCTTCCACGCTTTCCTTGATTTCATGTTTTTGTTCTCTTTCAGATTGAGAAATCCTGAGCCCCGAAATCTATTGTATCATCGCATTAGGAATATGGAGGAATGCAGTGAAGGTGAGAATTGAATGACGAAGGCTCAGGCCCCACCTACCCTGCAGCATAACATCCATAGTATCTGCTCTGAACTATGGTTATAGGACTGCGTCAATTCATACCATCCAGTTCAAAGCAGATCACGTACTGGGTTATAGGGCTGTGTAGATGGAGCCTTCGTTGTACCCAATCAAGCCTATCTTTATTATCTACCAAAAGGTGTACGTTGTACCTTTGTGAGGAATGTCTCATAAGAATCCTGAATCCTGAACATGCAGGGGAGCCATGCAGCCCTTGGCCTTTCTGTGGAGCCACTCAAGCCCTTCCCTGCCCTAGATGTGGGTCCAACGGTCTGCCAGGGTGCTCCATAGGTCAGGGCAGAGGATGCCAGGAGGCACCCCTCCAACGGGCCCTCTCTACCAGGCATGAGGTGGAGCCTGGTGTCGAAAACCCTTGTTGCAGGCATTCTGCCGAAAGAGGCCTTCTCGTTCACGCAGCCCAGTCCCGCCTGTTCTGCCTGACCTGCCCAAGCGTAAGGAGGGAGAGCTCCAAGAGAAACAGGAAGGAGAAGAGAGCTCACCAGAAGCCTGGGAGGGGGGAGTTGGGGAGAGGGAGACCCCAGGCAGAGCCCCCAGGATACCTTTATTCCAGCAGAATCACCCCTTGGTCTGCCACCTAGCTTCATGGGTTCTAGTTCCCAACGATGGGTCGGACTAGTTAGAGTGAGTTTCCTTTGCCTGACCTCTTCTTCTCTTGTTCCCTTCCCTTGTTTTAGCCCCTGAACGGAGGTTTGTCCTCGTGGGGAAAACCGGATCCGGGAAGAGCGCCACAGGAAACACCATCCTAGGAAAGAAGGAGTTTGAGTCTACCACATCCCCCAAATCAGTGACAACAAAATGTAAAAAGAATGAGATTGTGTTTGATGGTAGGAAAATTGTGGTTGTTGACACTCCTGGGTTTTGTGACACCAGTGTCAAACAGGAGGAAGAAACTTTCAAAGAAGTTGAAACGTGTGTAAAATGGTGCTACCCGGGTCCACATGCAATTATACAAGTCATGGCAGTGAGCCGTTTCACTCAGGAGGAAAAATACGTTGCTAAATTAATCCAAGATATTTTTAGCCTTAAGGCAAAGGATTATTTGATCATTTTGTTCACCCGCAAAGATGATCTGGAAGAAAAGCCTTTGAAAAAATTCCTAAGTGAAGGAGATGCAGCTCTTCAGGAGCAGATTGAGAGATGTGGGGGGCGTTACCTTGCTTTCAACAACAGGGCTGTAGGTCAGGAGAAGGAAGAGCAGGTGAAAGAGCTGCTTGGCATGATAGATGACCTGGTGGAAAAGAACAGCAAGGCCCCTCACTACACTGAAGAGATGCTAGCCAGTGACCAAAAAAAGGTGGCAGAACACCAACGTCTGGAAAGGGAGAACAGAGATCTAAGGAAGAAGAATGAAAAATTGGAAGAAGGGAACCAAGGCTCATGCAACATACTCTAATAGGCACAGTCATGTTGCTTTTTACACAAAATCCAAAACACGCCTTGCTGATACTTCTATTGGGCACAACCCCTCAAAAAACAAAGGAACAGTATTAACCAAATGCATATCCGTGTAAGACTGTGTGTAAGGGGCATGCTCAACGATAAACCAGTGCCTCATATTTCTTTTTTAACCATAGGACCAGAATATGTTCTTTTTCATATCTGTAGAAATCCACGTGGTCATATGGTTCTCTAAATGAGATATTTTGTTAATCAGGTGGGAGAATGGATAAGATGAAACATTTATTTACCAGCCGGTCGCGACTTGCTGGTGGCACTGCACCTGGAATATCCCCAAGCGCTCTCCATCCACGTGTATTGTGAATTTCCATTTGCATTTCATTAAAGTTTTGCAATGATTTCCTAATCAAGTATTATTCCTAATTGCTTCAGGGGAGTAGCAAAAGTGACTGGTTTGTCACAGCTCCTGATTCCTTAAGTTTATTTGTTTACGCGAATATTTGGGATGTATGCTTTTGGGTGCAGACTTTGTAATGTTCGGTGCCTGATGATGAGGCTCCTGATTGTTAGGCAGTTTTTGTGTTTTGTATTTCTCTGCTACTCTGAAATGGCCCTGTATTGCTTACTCCATGAAATAAATAGATTGTGACTCCTGATGGACTATTTTATTGTTTGTTTGTTTGTTTGTTTGTTTGTTTATTCGAACTTGTTTGCTGCCACTCCCAGCCGGCTCGGGGCGGCTCACATACCAATCATAGTAAAACAATTTAAAAACATCACATTAAAAACAGCATCATCACGTTAAAAGCATCAACAATAAAACAGCATTAACAGCAGGAGGGGAATCCAGCAATTATTCAAGACCCAAAAGCTTGCCGGTACAATAGCGTCTTGCAAGCTTTCCGGAATGCTGGAAGGCTCTGAAGGGCACGGGTGTTGAAGGCAACGCGTTCCAAAGGACCAGGGCTATGATTGAAAACGCCCTTCTCCGTGTTGCTGTCAGGTGATATGCCTTGATACTTGGTACAGCAAGGAAATTTTGTTCCTCAGACTAGAGACATTACTTTGTGTGCATCTAGTATCCACACATCGACATTGCTGAATCCAGGGCCTTTGTGGAGGTTTCATTTCAGCTCTGGGTCTGAGGGAAAACCCACAGGATTCATTTCTTTTTCTCACATGAATGTTTTTATTCAAGAGAACAGAAATGCAAACAGAAACAGGCAGAAAAAAGAGTTACACAAAGCGAGAAGCATCTCCCTCCGCCCCAGAAAGGAAACCAAGAGATGACACCAACAAGCCTAAAACACTCACTCTAATAATAATAATAATACTTTAATATTTGTGAGTCGCCCTCCACCGGCGGTGCTCCGGGCGACTTACAACAGTTAAAACCCTAGGGTGAACAATGTACAACAGTTTAAAAACATGGAATATGAACAGGAGGGGTGGCTCAGGTAGTCCAGGGTACCGAGCCAGTCCCGAACGCTAGGCGGAAGAGCCAGGTCTTCAAGGCTGGCCGGAACGGATAGAGTCGGAGAGGCTCTGAGGGTGGGCGGCAGTGAGTTCCAAGTCGAAGGGGCCGCGACGGAGAAGGCTCTCCGCCGAGTTTCCGCCAGTCTAGCCTCCCGCACTCCAGGGGTAGTCAGGCGGTCACCGTTGATGGAGCGTGCTGGCCTCTCGCTGCATTGGGCCGTCAGCCGGTCACTCAGATAGGAAGGCCCAATGTTGTGCCGGGCTTTAAAGGTGAGCACCAGGAGTTTGTAAAGGGCTCTGAACTCTAGGGGCAGCCAGTGAAGTTCTTTAAGAATGGGGGAAATGTGATCCCTCACTGATGACCCAGTAATGAGTCTGGCTGCGGCGTTATGGATACGTTTCAGCCTCTTAGTTGTTGTCTGGGGGAGGCCCACATATAGGGCGTTGCAGTAGTCGAGGCGTGAGACGACAGTGGCATGGACCACTGTTCTCAAGGCCTCTGGTGGAAGGTAGGGAGCCAGCCGACGGGCCCTACGGAGATGGAAAAAGGCGCCCTTAGCTGCAGCCTGGATCTGGGCCTCCATCGTGAGATTTTCGTCTAGGATCACTCCCAGGCTTTTTCACCGCCGGGCTGGAGCCAGGACTCGCCCTCGAAGAGTGGAAGTGGTGGGCGGGGGTCGGGACGACCCGGCCAGAGGATCTCCGTTTTAGCCGGGTTGATCTTGAGTCTATATGCCCTGAGCCAGCTCGTCACCGCCCTCAATCCTAGGCTGAAACTGTCCGGTACTGATGATGACCCTGGGTCAAGCTTCAAGAGCAGCTGCGTGTCGTCTGCGTATTGGTAGCAGGAGAACCCATGGCTCCTAGCAATATTAGCCAGGGGCTGGATGTAGATATTAAAGAGGGTGGGAGATAGAATGGCACCCTGAGGGACTCCACACTCCAATTCGTTTTCAAAGAGACTTGACCCTGCCACTCGACCCGCTGCGAGCGGCCTTGCAGGAACGATTCCAGCCAGGCCAGAGCTCTGTCTTGGATCCCGGAGGCCGCCAGGCGATGGAGAAGCAGGTCGTGGTCGACGGTATCAAAGGCCGCCGTAAGGTCCAAGAGGACTAGGATTGCCGAGCCTCCCGATCCAGTTGTCGACGGATGTCATCAGTGATTGCCACGAACGGACTCCACTCCGTGGCCCGCGGAAGCCCGACTGGGACGGGTCCAAGCCCCCGGATTGATCCAAGAAGACCCGAATTTGGCTTTCTACTGCTCGTTCAAGGAGCTTGCCCAGGAAGGGTAAGTTGGCAACCGGGCGGTAGTTAGCAGGAACCTCGGGGTCAAGCGATGTCTTTTTCAAGAGGGGGGTGACTCTCGCCTCTTTCAGGGAGTCCGGAAAGGCACTTGTTTCAAGAGAGAGATTCACCAGGTCCCTCAGAGCACCGGACAAGATGTCAGTATTGGACTTGATTAGATGTGATGGGCAGGGATCCGTTGGGCAGGTCGTCGCTCTCGCCCGGTCACCAGCTTTCTCACCTCCTCCGTTGTTAGGGGCTGAACTCTGAGAGACGCTGTCCGGTTGCCCGGATGGGGAGCTGGGACCTCAGGCCGTCTTCCTCGGGATCGATGGTAAGTCCTTCCGAAGGGCCGCGATTTTTCCAATGAAGTGTCTTTGGAAGTCGTCAGCTGTTAACGCCGAGTTGTTAGGTTCCCTTTGTGGGGGGCGAGGAGACTCGGACAACTTTGAAAATCTGCGCCGAGTGGGAGCCCGCAGCAGAAATCTGGGCTGCGTTATGGGATCTCTTCGCCTTTTTGATCTCGAGTTCATATAGCCTGTGCTGGGCTCTATAGGCGGCTCTGGTTTCCACGCTCGGCTTTCGTCGCCAGGAACACTCGAGTTGCTTCCTCCGATGTTTTATCTGCTTCAGGTGTGTTGTAAACCATGGAGAGCAGGTTTTCCTTGGGCGAGGGGGCGCCTTGGGGCGATCTGATCAATGGCCCTAGAGAGCACACTATCCCATCTGGCGACCAGATCTGACAGAGATCCTCCGGGGACTTCCAAGGGTTCCAGCGCCGCTGCAAAAGCCTTTGGGGTCATCGCGCTCTTTTGGCGGGCTAGGATAGGCCTAGGCTCTGGTGGTGTTGCGAGGGGATGTTGACCTCTACCCTCACGGTCAGGTGGTCCGACCAAGGCACTGCTCTGGTATCACGGTGTTGTATTGCGAGACCCTGACTGAAAATCAAATCCAGTGCATGGCCAGCTTGGTGGGTGGGACCAGTGGCTGTCCTGGAGAGGTCGCGGGCGTCCATATGCATAAGGAATTCTCGTGCAGCGGGTGAAAGGGGGACTGTGTCGGGTGGATGTTGAAGTCGCCCAGTATGAGAAGCCGGGAAACTTCAAGGCCCAGTCCACGATCAGATCCTGTAAGGCAGAAGTGGCATCTTTGTGGGCCCCGGGGGCCCGGTAGACGACCAGGAGCCCCGTCTTTCCTTCCTCTCCAAGGGTTGCCCCCAGGCATTCAATGCCGGTCAGCTCCGGTGTTTGGAGAACAGAAATGGTAACCGCGTCCTTCACAACCAGTCCTACTCCACCACCTCGACCTGTAGGTCTTGGGCGGTGGAAGGCTCGAAAGCCTGGGGGGGGCTATTTCCTGGAGGAGGACACAGTCACCGTCCTGAGTCCACGTCTCTGTGATGCAGATAGCATCCGCGTTCTGTTCTACAATAAAGTCCCGCAGGGTGGCCCGCTGTTGCAGATCGACCTCGCGTTGAGAAGTAGCAGTGAGGACCCGGGTGAAATGGGTGTTTGCTGGCGGGCATGGCAGGTAATGGGACGGAGCCAGAATGAAGGGGATTTACGGCGCTGATTGGAGGAGGGTGGGTTGGTGTTCCTTGCCCTCCTCTGCCCGCTGATTACTGGGATGGGGCAGGTGGGAGCGCCTTGGTACTGATGGTTGTAGCCGGGCGCTGAGTTTGCACGTCCCCGAAAAGGGACGTTAGGGAGGCCTGATTTTGATTGCAGGCTTGTGGAGGCGAGTAGGACGGTGGTTGTGTCGCGGAAGGGCCGGCGGGAGCTCTGAACCTTCGAGCCCAGAAGGTTCTGGTCCTGAAGGACCGGGATTGTCAGCTGGGGGTGCCCTGGAGTTGTTATGACCCCTCTGGGTGGCGATGTTGAGTTTGCACTGCTTGGATGGAGCTGAGCATGGTGCTTTGGGTCTCTACCCTATATAACGTTCACCGCTAAAGACATACTCAACATAGAACAGCATGGACTCTGTCTTTGCAACCTTTAATGTCCTTTCCCCTAGAAATACTGAGCATGAGCATGAGAAAATGACCAAGATCAGAAGTAAATGGCAACCAATGAGAGACGAGCAAAAGCTGCAGGGAAAAGCCTGCCAGTAGCAAGAACGGAGTTGAACAGAGAAGCCTGAGTGGAATGCGTGTGGCTGACTGTGTGTGTCTGTGTGTGTGTCTAGCGGGGGGGGGGGGGTATAAGGAAATGTGTATGATGGTATGTGGAAAGGTATGACACTTTTAACGTGGGTGGAAGTGGACATTACAGCCAGTTACAAAATGAAGGGTTGCTCTCCTCCTGACCTCACCTCCTGGCAGGTGCGGTCCCACATGTAGGCCAAGTACGCAACCATGTGGGGCGCCATCTGGGAAGGGGCAAATTGCCCCGCCCGCTGGGCGCCAGGCGCCGGCGCCATGCTTCTGGGCATCCACAGAGGTTTTCGCGCAGGCCAGGGGGGTGCCAAAATCACAGGCCAAAAAAAAAGTTGAAACAAATACAAATGCAACTCCTACAGCGCGCCACCTGAACCTTCCGCTGCCCCTGGGAGTCTGGGACGCTTCCCTGCCTCCATTCTCAGTGCCGCAGCTTGGTCTGAGGAGAAAGAATGGGGGAGGAGGAGGGCAGCAGAGGGAACGAGGGGCGGGCGCCTCTTTTAGCTTTTGGCGCACAGAGACGAGCCACGAGGGAGCTTCCACATCGGGTACTTCTCCCTTCCCAGCCTCCTCTTGGCGGAAAGGGGTGGCGTCTAGCCCACAAATGCCACGCGAACACAACAGGCTAATGAGAATATGCTGCATGCTTTACAGGTACTGGCCGAGGGGTGAATATTGTGCATATGTCCAGGGTGGGAAAAGTAACTTTTGTCTGTGTGCATCTTTGAACGCATAGATAATTGATGAAATCAAGGGAAATTATTATTAGAGGTAATATATTCCCACCATCCAAAAGACAAGTGTATGTATAGGGTTTATGCTGGCCAAAGCTAGAGTTGAGTTCCATAAGGCAGTGTTTTTCAACCTTTTTTGAGCCGCGGCACATTTTTTACATTTACAAAATCCTGGAGCACCCCATCAACCAAAATGACACAAAATGACACTCAAACACAGTAATACATATAGTTAATATGTTTTTAAATGTATTTATACACTCAGTGTGGAACCGGGACCTATTTCAATGAACGCAACATAAATATCCTGGCAGGAATGGCAGAAAGACAAAAACTTCCCACACAGAACTCCCATAACAAAGAGAAAATACTATAAGAGTTTGGTGGGCATTGACCTTGGGTTTTGGAGTTGTAGTTCACCTATATCCAGAGAGCACTGTGGACTCAAACAATGTTGGATCAGCACCAAACTCGGCATGAATACTCAATATGCCCAAATGTAAACACAGATGGAGTTTGGGGGAAATAGACCTTGACATTTGGGAGTTACAGTTTTTGGGATTTATAGTTAACACACAATCAAAGAGCATCCTGAACTCTTGCAACAATGGAATTGAACCAACCTTGGCATATTGAACTCTCATTACCAACAGAAAGTACTGAAAGGGTTTGCTTGGGAATTGACCTTGAGTTTGGAAGTTGTAGTTCACCTACACTCAGAGAGCACTGTGGACTCAAACAATGTTATCCAGAATCATAATATTGGTAGGAGGCTCACCACTGTAAGGTCCCTAAAACAGACGTGGGAAAACTTCGGCCCTCTGGGTGCTTTGGACTTCAATTCCCACCATTCCTAACAGCCTGAGGCCCTTTCCTGCTTAAATGGCTGAGGAGGGAAAAGGAAAAGATTCCGAGGCTGCTAGGAATGGTGGGAGTTGGAGTCCAAAACACCTGGAAGGTCCAAGTTTGCCCATGCCAGCTTTCGACAGAGACCTCTTCCCCCCCCCCCTTCCCCTTTGCACCCTTTCTTCCCCCTCCTGCCCAACACTTACATTTTCTTCTACACTGCCGCTTCTGCCGCCATTTTGATCCGAGGGGGCAGCGTGAGTGTGTTCAGGAGGGGAGGGGGAGGGAGGAAGACATGACCCATGCAGGCACTACTGCGCAGACTCGCCCCAGAGCAAAGCAAACAGACCGAGGCTGGGAAGAAGGGAGCCCGAGTAGAGAAAAAAAAGTGTTCGGCTGGAGGGGGAAGAAAGGGTATTGGAGGTTCCAATTTCCCACGGCACACCTGATGATTGGTCACAGCACACTAGTGTGCCACGACACACTGGTTGGGAAACACTGCCATAAGGTATCACACTAAATTCCTTAATATTCTATACATTGGATATTATGATAATACATGGAACCTATCAAATAGATGCTTTTGTGTATGGTAATTACAAATATCAAAAAGCCAGATCACTCAACACTTAAAAAATTATTATTAGAGGTAATATATTCCCACCATCCAAAAGACAAGTGTATGTATAGGGTTTATGCTGGCCTAAGCGAGGGTTGAGTTACAGTAAGGGTGCTATATGGGTTCCTCAGCATCCCACCATTGTTAAGATAACACACAGGTGAGTAGAGGGCTGAGACTGGGCGGAAGAGGGTCTACCCTAGCAAACCTTTTGTATTGTTATCCCAATAACCCCATTAATGTGGGATATAATGAGCATGGTGATCAGATCATGATATGAATAAACATAACAGTTTAAATAATGTACCAGTAAGGCCTTTTCGCGGACCACCCTGAGAATTTCGGGGCTGAAGCCCTTAGCCCCCCGGCTACATGCCTGCTTAGCAACCATATAACACTGTTACTGTAACTAAAGTGATGGGGGGGGGGAATAATGTTCGTTTACCATTTAAAATTACCTTGGACCGCCCCTGCCTCCTGGGAAGTGGCTGGAAGTAGCCACTGCCTCCTGCTCCCATTTCTCTGAACCAAACGCAGCCCTGGGTGAAGTTGTTACCGAGAATCAGCAGTTTCAAGCTGCAGGCCGTTCCGTGAGTGAACAAGTCCCAACTTTCACACACACGCCTGTTCCCGGATGAAAACTCTCTCTCTCTCTCTCTCTCTCTCTCTCTAAGGCTGTGGAACCTTGCCGCCAAGGTTCTTACCCCTCTCTGACCCTTTCTTGTATTTTTCCTGAATTTTTTATATTTTTTTCTCTATTCCCACTCCCCGGGCGCCTTAAGACTGCGAAGAGAAGCTGCACCGGAGGGAAAGGTGCGATGGCTCACACCGTAGAACTAAGGCCGTTCGGAACGGAGGCCCCGGGTTCGAGGCCCCCCAAGGGAGGAGGGAAGAGAACTCATTTTTGCTTTTATCCTTTTCCATTTTTCTTTTCCTTCTTTCCCCTCATCTTGGGGAACCCCTGGGCCCAGCAGGTTAAGCACAGAGAATGGAATTGGCCTGAAGCAAGAGGGTTCTGCCTATGTTGGACTCACAGTGGAAAACCTGAAATCATAATCATATGTTTGCACCCTGTGTCTATGTGTATGTACAATATTGTCCCCTGTTCCCACTGATTCCCTGTAACCCTTCCCTTCCCCCTCGTTCCCATGTAAAGAAAGATTGCCTGTATTTTCGCTATTGTGTCAGCTGAGAGGAAGTAACTGGATTCCCATCCTAAACCTTTTATGGATCATCATTGTTCTCATTGCATGAGCTTTTCTGATGGAAATCTTGTTTTGGATTACCCAGGCTCTTGTCTTGGGCCCACATTCCATCAGCCTGAAGGAAGTATTAATCGTCGGAGTTTAGTCCAATTAATTCAGCCTTTGGGATTCGGACATTAAAGTGTTTATTTTTCACAGCGGGAGCCACATCTGGCTTCGGAACCCAGGTGTGCCCCAAAATAAGTCCTTTTGTCACCAAAGGGGTCTGAGTGAATCACCAGGCCTTTCTTCCTCTTCTTCCCCATTCACATACGGATGGGACACATCAACTCAATGATTTCATCACTCCCAGGTATCATTCCAGGTCGTTTACCTGGCTAGGATTCTTTTGTTTAATTCATATGCTATATTGACAGTGATTTCCGTCTAAAGCCTTCCTTCCTGGAACTCCTTATATGGCCACAGACTCCTGATTGGCTGGGATGGCGAATGGGAGTAAGCGCCGATAGGCTCCCCAGAGCCGGCCAACATCCCGCCCATCAGGTGGTCTCAACGTTCCGACCAATCAGCGACGGAGCCGGCCCAGAAGGGGGCAGGCGGGAAGTTCAATTGTTTTGACAGTTCTGTAACCTTTAAAAACCAATGTTTTGATTGTACATGTATGCGTCTTTGCGGGATCAGGGAATTTGCGGTCGCATCCTACTCAGCTGAGCAGAATAAACAATTTCGTGGCATCTACCTTGCAGATTGGTGAGCATAATTGGATCTAAGGGAGGCGGGTAGACTACGAGGACCTAACCGCTCCTGGCTCGCCAGGTTAACTGAACCCTCGCGGGCTCTGCTCTGTGGTCGGTCCACGGGGCTTGCCCGGTTGTCGGAGCAGCTGGCCTGAGGGATTGGCAGCTGTTCGATAACAAAGTGGCCTCCACTGTACCATAGCTGGAGTGATCCTGCCATGTGCTCAATGGGCAGAGGGCACAATTGGTGCCACCAGAGAAGGGGAACCAGTGCGCCTCCTTGGTCACCAAGCCTCCCTGCAGCCCGTAAGACCCATGGGCTCTCCATGATCCAAACTGAGGGGGGTCAAAAAACAGGAGCCTGCTTCCAGCCATTCAACCCTTCTGAACCTATGAAATGGAGGGGCCTCCTCACTGCAAGGGCCCGGCAGGAATGGTGCCTTGGGCTAGAGCATACGCAGCAAGGGATGCACTCCTAAGTTGCCCGGGGGCTCTTTGGGGGCCCAGGACACTCTGGCTCTCACCCTGAAGCCCTGGTGCTGTGCAAGAGACCCTCTTTTTCTCAGGAAGGGGGAACCACCTCCCAGCCAGGCCTTTGGGGGTCTCCCCAGCACGCACACACACACACACACATATACATGGCAACCCCAGAGTGCCCAATCAAAACTCAGAAGAGAAGGCATGATGTTGTGGCCATAGGAACCCCACTCTTCTGAGTCAAAGGCCCCATTAACACTAGCTAGCCTCAAACTGTAGTGGCCAGGCCACAAAATCCCCTGAAAGAAAGCCTTGAATGCACCTCATATGGCCCCTGTCCATTCCTCCAACTAGCTTCAGGACTCTCTATGATATCGTGATCAGCACAGCCAAACCACATTCTCCAATACCCAGGCATGTAGCCGGGAGGCTAAGGGGCTTCAGCCCCCGAAATTTCTCAGGGTGGTCCGCGAAAAGGCCTTACTGGTACATTATTTAAACTGTTATGTTTATTCATATCATGATCTGATCACCATGCTCATTATATCCCACATTAATGGGGTTATTGGGATAACAATACAAAAGGTTTGCTAGGGTAGGCCCTCTTCCACCCAGTCTCAGCCCCCAAACCAAACTCAGCCCCGAATCAAAATCCTGGCTACGGCCCTGCCAATACCGCTTGGAAATGGCATCAGATGGCAAGGAGAGAAGGGCCCCTCGCTCGCACCTCAATCCCACCAGCATGCCTTCACATGCAGAACCCCCTGTGTCTCTGAGGAAGTGGGCCTCTCCTATAGGTCTGCTTAGAAAACAAGTCAGGGAACTGAGCTGCCTCTTCTCTTTGAAAGAGCAAATGGGGAAGTTGCTGCGGCAGGGCCCCCACATTTTGCCCACAGAACGGGAGGTAGCTGGTGGGTTTTGGCGCCCTAAATCCAACTCCCCAATGACAAAGCTGTGGGAAACGGGCAGGCGAGTCACGGAGGACCGAGATGAGACACCATTCCTTCTCCTGAGAGGATCACAAATGCCCCCTCCCCACAACCCTTCCTGTGGGGAGGATGGGGGCAAAAGAGGGGGCCCTCACTGACCCTTGACTGCAATTAAATGAGAGAATTTAGCCTGGTGAGCATTATGCTAACAATCAAAGTTCCAGATTACAACAAACAACACTTTCTTTCTATACCGCTCTAGCTCCCCAAGGGGACTCAGAGCAGTTTCCAAGTGACATCATCAATACATACAAAGTAAACAATCTATATATATAATTTTGGTGAGTCCGTTTAAAGTCGTATATAGACAAAGAAACTATGGCTCGCAGAGGCACCAAACTTGGCAGCCTACTGGACCATTACACTCGCTACAGACAACAGCAAAAAAAAACGGACCTACATCCTCCCAGCACCCCAAAACGATCCCCAAAACATTGCCACCAGCACCTCCCACCCTGCCGCAGCTGCGAACGTTTAGAACGGCTCGCACATGGCAGCCAGAGCGCTCCCTCCGCCTCCTCAGGAAGAGCGGCGGCGGGGGACCTGGAAGGAGGAGGAGACACCCTCCCTCCTTCCAGCCCCCCTCCCGCCCCCTCCTCCCGCCCCCCTGCCGCCCCCGGTAGGAGAGTGGCAGGGGGCGGCAAGAGGCGGGGACTTGAGGGCTGCCTCCTTCCAGCCTCCCGCCTCCCCCCCCTGCCGCCCCCGGTAAGGAGAGTGGCAGGGGGCGTGGCAAGAGGCGGGGACACCCTCCGCCCCCCAGCCCCCCCCGCCCCTCCCGCCCCTGCCGCCCCGGAGAGGGCAGTGGCGTGGCAAGAGGCGGGACACCCCCTCCGCTCCTTCCCAGCCCCCTCCCGCCTCCCCGCCCCTGCCGCCCCGGTAGGGGAGAGTGGCAGGGCGTGGCAAGAGGCGGACACCCCTCCGCTCCTTCCCAGCCTCCCTCCCGCCTCTCCCCCGCCCCTGCCGCCCCCGGTGAGAGAGTGGCAGGGGGGCGTGGCAAGAGGCGGGGACACCCTCCGCTCCTTCCTCCAGCCCCTCCCGCCTCCTCCCGCCCCCCCTGCCGCCCCGCGAGAGTGCAGGGGGCGGGCAAGAGGCGGGGACACCCCTCCTTCCCAGCCCTCCCTCCTCCCGCCCCTGCCGCCCCCGGTAAGGGAGAGTGGCAGGGGGCGGGGGCGTGACACACTCCGCCCTTCCCAGCCCCTCCCGCCTTCCTTCCTCCCCCCTGCCGCCCGAGGTGGAGAGGGGGGGCGTGGCAAGAGGCGGACACCCCCTCCTTCCCAGCCCCTCCCCCGCCTCCCCCGCCCCTGCCGCCCCCAAGGAGAGTGGCAGGGGGGGGGCAAGAGGCGGGGACACCCCTCCTTCCAGCTCCCTCCCGCTCCTCCCGCCCCCTGCCGCCCCCGTGGGAGTGGCAGGGGGCGTGGCAAGAGGCGGGACACCCCCTCCTTCCCCCAGCCCTCCCGCCTCCTCCCCGCCCTCTGCCGCCCCCCGCAAGTGAGAGGGCAGGGGGCGTGGCAAGAGGCGGGACACCCCCTCCGCCTCCTTCCCCAGCCCTCCCGCCTCCTCCCGCCCCTGCTGCTTCCGGAGAGTGGCAGGGGCAGGGCAACGTGGGACACCCTCCCCTCCTTCCAGCCCTCCCGCCTCCTCGCCCTGCCGCCCCGGTAAGGGAGAGTGGCAGGGGGGCGTGCAAGAGGCGGGGACACCCCTCCGCTCCTTCCCAGCCCCTCCCGCCTCCTCCCGCCCTGCCGCCCGGTAAGGGAGAGTGGCAGGGGCGTGGCAAGAGGCGGGGACACCCTCCCCCTCCTTCCCAGCCCTCCCTCCTCCTCCGCCCTGCCGCCCGGTAACGAGAGTGGCAGGGGGGGCGTGGCAAGAGGCACCCTCCCCCTCCTTCCCCAGCCCTCCCGCCTCCCCTCCCGCCCCTGCCGCCCGGTAAGGGAGAGGGCAGGGGGCGTGGCAAGAGGCGGGGACACCTCCCTCCTTCCCAGCCCTCCCGCTCCCTCCCGCCCCTGCCGCCCCCCAACGGAGAGTGGCAGGGGGGCGTGGCAAGAGGCGGGGACACACCTCCGCTCCTTCCCAGCCCCTCCCGCCTCCTCCCCCCCTGCCGCCCCGGTAAGGGTGGCAGGGGCGTGGCAAAGAGGCGGGGACACCCCTCCCCTCCTTCCCAGCCCCTCCCGCCTCCTCCCGCCCCCCCCTGCCGCCCCCCGGTAACGGAGAGTGGCA
The DNA here is from genome assembly GCA_030556195.1 of Anolis apletophallus. Taxonomy (NCBI): domain Eukaryota; kingdom Metazoa; phylum Chordata; class Lepidosauria; order Squamata; family Anolidae; genus Anolis; species Anolis apletophallus. The sequence continues at coordinate 24,605 of JARBWK010000647.1, forward strand.
GGGGGCAAGAGGCGGGACACACCCTCCGCTCCTTCCCAGCCCTCCTCCCCCTCCTCCCCCCCCTGCTGCCCCGGAGGGAGAGTGGCAGGGGCGTGGCAAGAGGCGGGACACCCCTCCCTTCCCCAGCCCCTCCCGCCTCCCGTGCCCTAAAACACACATTCACCCTAAAAACACCCACACAACATTAAACCAAGAAGACGCACAGAAATGTACTCACAAACAACCCCAGTACCACCACATGCATTCACACACACAACAAACACCCTAAACTTTCCTTACCTTTTTTATAGCAAACATCTGGAACGCTGAGTTGATGGCATGTTTCCTCTCTAACAAACAGTCTACATTTCATCCTTTGGAGAGCATACACCTGGAGAGGGGAAAGGAAGAGGCCGGAGGGGGAGCTTTGCTGGCCCTCCTCCGGGCTTTCCTTTCCCCTCCAGCGGTGGGCGTGTCCCATTGCAAAGGATGCAGGGAAATGTAGTTTTTTTGTTAGAGGAAACATGCCATCGGCTCAGCGTTGCACGGATGTTCCCTGTAGAAGGTAAAAGAGTTTCTGGGGAAGGAAAGTATACAAGGAATGAAGGAACAGAGAAGAAAGGAACACATACACACAAAAGGGGTTAGCCACAGACACACATATATACATACACATGAATACATATATACACATCCACACACATATATACATCCACACACACATATATATACACATATATACACATCCACACACATATATACATACACACACATATACATACACACATATATATACACACATACATATATACACATCCACACACATATATACATACACACTTATACATATATACATCTCACGCATATATATATACATACACTTATACATATATACACATGCACACTTATATATACATATACATATATACATATACACATATACATATATACACATCCATATACTGTATACATTATATATACACATGCACACATACATATATACACATCGACAACACATATATATACATACACATATACACAAGCACATACATATATACACATCGCAGACATATACAAACACACATATACATATATACATCCACACACATATATATATACACATATACATATATACACACACATATATATCCACATCCACACATATATACACATACACACACATATATACATACATATACATACACATATCCACATATACACACATCCACAAATATACATATATACATCCATATATATACTGTATACATATATACATTATGTACATACATATATATACTATCGACACATATATACATACACATATACACACATGCACACATACATATATATACACATCGACACACATATATACATACATATATACATATATATACATTCACACACAAATATATACATATACACATCCACACATATATACATATGTACACATCCACATATATACATACATATACACATGCACACACATATACATATACATCAATAGACATCCACACACATATATAGCACAGCAACGCGTGCACGGGTCAGCTAGTATAAACATAAAATTAACAAGACAATATAAGCATTATGTGCTTTAAAATGTTATGTGTTTTTATATGCTGGAACCGTCCTGAGCCTCGGGAAGGGCGGTTTATTAAATCGAAATAATAAATAAATAAATATTAAAAATCACAATAGTACATATCTTTTAAATAATCCTGCCTGCAAGGCAATCTAAAAGGCTGGGTCGAAGCTAGTGCAATTTCTAGAGGGCCTGGGAAATTAGGTGCAATGCTATAGCAGGCAACAACAATAGGTTCAGTCTATGGCTGTTCATTTCCGGGGCCTGATAGGGGGAAGTGGCCTGGGTAATTGGTAGAAAAGATATTGGCATATTCACCATGCATGCTTGGGGCTGGGCTAGAACTGGTCATTCTCAAAGGCTTGTTTAAACCACCAGGTTTTCAGGCTCTACAAAAGGGGGAGGGAGGGGGCCCTATCTTGGCCCTCTAGGAAGGGCGTTCCAGCAACTGGGGCCACCACCAAGAAGGCCCTCTCTCTGTCCCCACCAACCATACATGTGGTGGTGGTTTAAAGGAGGATCTCCAGGAGCTTCTTAAAGTTTGCGCTGGTTCATAGAGGAGATGCGATCGCAATGATAGGTGGACCCGAACTGTTTAAGAACTCACCAGGAAGTGAAGGCAGAGACAGAGGCTTTTAAAGCATTCTTGGCCAAGAATGGATGCATGTGAGCTCCTGTCCAAAAGCACAAGCATTCACAACATTTTTTTTATTCGATCTTGTATTCC
>JARBWK010000648.1:0-26888 GCA_030556195.1 Anolis apletophallus
CCATCTCACAAGAGGAAAAACCATGATGCCATGGCTAAGAAATTCTATTCCTCAGCCTGCAGGGCATACTATGAAATATGGGTGCTTACCATATTTTCGTTGAAATAAGGTAATTCCTTACCTTGATTGTTGCCTTTGACTAAATCGCTGACATTCCTGACAAACTCTTTTCAGCCACTACCTTTACAACGACATCTCTGTCTTGGGCATCCACTTGCCCCTTCAGCCCTCACATTAATCTCCCTATGGATTATACAGCCTTCTTTTATACAGGGGAACCCTACTACACTGGTCCAATGCCAGCGAGAGGGTTCACCCCTCAACTTTACATAGGCAAATGTTATCACTATCAAATTTTATTGCTTTAGCTGCAAAGTCATATCTAATAGAACAGACCATAGGCAAACAATGCCTCAATCATCCTCATCATACATCAGACTTCCACCACGACGTTGCGTTCGCCGCCTCCGCCCCCTCAAGCGTGGTTCCTCTCTGTGTTCCAGCCAGGGCTGGACAGCCAGACCATGATCCTCCACCCCCACCCACGTCCATGTCCATTAAAACTAAAATAGTACATCAACAAACAGGGGGGCACCCGCTCCCCCACTCTCCTCTCAAAATCCCTTCGGATATGAGAATGATGCATTCACCACAACACATTCCTCCTTGCGATTCACCTTCCAGGTCTACAAACTTCTCTAGCCGACTCACTGAGCAGGACTTCGTCCACCACTCACGAGTGGCAGATCAGCCCCGCCACTTTCTCTCATTGATCGGGCGCTGGAGTACTCCGCAAATAGACCTATTTGCCTCACACCTTTACACTCACTGCCTCATGTATTGCGCGAGACTCCACCCTCACGCATCCCCAGATTGTCTAGGAGACACATTCCTCTACCAATGGTCTCCGGGTCTCCTCTACGCCTTCCCCCTCTTCCACTCCTGCCCGGAGTGGTCGCAAAGTTGCTGTTCGACAACTCGGACTGCATCCTGCTGGCCCTGTGGTGGCCCTGTCAACCCTGGTTCACACCCCTTCTCCAGGCCTCCTAGGGAGATTTCCTTCGTCTCCCCGTAGACCCCGACCTCCTCTCCCTTCAACAGGGACTCATCCTACACCCAGACCTACCATCTTTCCACCTTACAGCGTGGAGGATCAGGCCCTGTCCCACCTCCCCGACCCTGTCCGCCTCTTAATTCATGCAGCCCAAAAGGTATCCACCAGAAAGGCTTACACCTACAAGTGGGATAAATTCCGTAAGTTTGTTCAGCCGCTTGGCCATTTGCCATAGTCGGCTCCTACTTCTGTGGTTTTAAATTCCTGACCGACCTTTCCACTAAAGGGTTCTCCCTTTCTTCCATCAAGTGCTACTTAGCATCCCTCTCCTGGTACAGGAAAAGGTTTGGCGTCCCGTCCCTCTTTCAAGATCCCTTAGTGGGTATGTTTTTATAGGGATACAAAGTCCTTTCCCCCGGTTTCTCCTCCTCCTCCATCTTGGAGTTTGGAGTTGGTCCTCTCCCAACTCTCTAAACCAGTGTTTCTCAACCTTTTTTGAGCCGCGGCACACTTTTTACATTTACAAAATCCTGGGGCACACCACCAACCAAAATGACACTCTAATAATAAATATAATAACAATAGAATAAAATAATAAATGTAATAATAACAATAGAATAAAATAATAAATGTAATAAATAATAAAAATAGAGTAAAATAATAAATGTAATAACAATTATAATATAATAAATGTAATAACAACAATAAATAGAGCATGGCATCCCCTCACCCCAGTCTTCCTTTCTGGGAACCCCAAAGAGACACAAACAGGCTCCAACTTTTCCTCAAAAGACAGGAGAGAAGAAAGAGGAGCCAAATTGTTTAATAATGGAATATGCTGCTTTGGGGCATGGTTGAGTCTCCTTCCTACTCTGGACTCTTTTAAGCAGAGCCATCTGTCCAGAGTGCTTTGATTGTGTGTTTCTGAGTGGCTGGAGGTGTGACTGGATGGCTCTTCCTCTGCTTACCTCGAGTCTGTTTTTCTTTGGGGGAAAGGCTGTTTGCAGAGACGGGGAGGGAGAGGGAAAGGAGGAGCCACGCCAGATCTCTGCTTTGCTTCCAGGGCTTCTTCTGCCCTTGGGAAGGCAGCGGTGGCAACCCTTCCTCCCCTTCCCTCCCTCCTTCAGGACCCACTGAATCAAAGCAGGGGCCAGCCTCCTGAAGGAACAGGAGCTGCCTTGGAGGAAAAAAAGACTACATTACCCAGCAAGCATGTCCTGCTTCTCCCTCTTCCACTTCAAATCAGTCAATGTTCTGCCGAGGGGAGAGGAACAGAGGGAGTTTTGAGACCCAGGTATCCCGGTGGGGTTGCCTTCCTGCTTGCCTTCCTCTTGGGGCCAGCAGAAGAGCAGCTGCCTGAGGAAGATTGCAAAATGAGCAAGACGGGGGAGCAAAACGGAGGCATTTTGCACCCCAGTCTTGCTCAATTTGCAAGGAGAGCAGGCAGGCAGGCAGCCCCACTGGGTCTCAAAACTCCCTCCATTTCCCTCTCTTCGGCAGAATGTTGGATGGAAAGATGGAAAGAGTGCAATGGGAAGGGAGCAAGTGAACATGTGGGGAAAGAAGCTGGGAAAGTGGAAAAACGGGGGTGGGACAAGGGGCAAGACAGAAAAATCGGAAAGACAGGCTGGAACCTGGAAAGGGCTGGGATGGAAAGGGAGCTGGAAAAGTGGGAGAGAGAGGCAGGGGAAAGGAAGGGAGGAACTAGACTGGGGTGGGAGAGGGAGGCATGTGCCGAGAGATCTGAGAGAGCTCAGTATAGGCGCACGCCCTCTGGGCGCAGCAACCACGCGCCCCTTCTCTCCTCCTCCAAGAGTGCTCTCTCTCTCTCTGCGAAGGGAAGAGAGGGCAGCGCCCAGCCCCTTCTTCGCTGCCACCCGGCCCCTCCTCCTCCTCCCCCAAAGCAGCAGTAGCAGCCAGGAGGGGGAAGAAAGGCGGGGGGAGAGAGGTTTTTCACGGCACACCAAGTGATTCTTCAAGGAGCACTGGTGTGCCGAGGAGCAGCGGTTGAGAAAGACTGCTCTAAACCACCCTTTGAACCCATGTCAACATGTCACATTTCCTACCTGTCCTGGAAAACGGCCTCCTCGTGGCCAGAAGGGCTAGTAAAATCGCACCACTTTGTTCTGATCCCCCGTTCATCCGCTTCCAAGAAAACAAAGTGGTCCTTCGGACGGATGTCACTTTCCTTCCTAAAGTTGTTTCCCATTTCCGTATGTCCCAGGACATTATCCTTTCAGCCTTCTTTTCTACCCCTCATCTCTTCTGGAGATTGCCCTTCACTCCCTTGACGTTAAAAGGGCTTTGTCCTTCTATCTGCATAGGACAGCTTCCTATAGGAAGTTCCCTAAGTTGTTTTTTAAGTATAGAGAGGATTCCGTAGGGCTCCCCCTTACCTCTCAACGTTTGGCTTCTTCAATAGCCCTGGCAATCTGATTGGCCTATCAGTTAGCCCATAAGGAATTGCCCGTTGGTGTTAAAGCCCAGTCCACAAGGGCAGTTTCAACATCCCAAGCGTTTCTGCGAGGTGTCTCTGTTGACCAGATTTATAAGGCTGCTACCTGGGTGAACCCCTCGGCGTTTGCAGCCCATTACAAGCTCGACGTTCTCGCGAAGAAGGATGCATCCTTTGGCAGAGCTGTCCTGTTTTCCTGTGTGGCATGACCCACCTCCAAGGTACATAAGCTTCTTAAGTCACCCACTTGTGTGCATTTCACAGACCACACGAAGAAGAAGGTTAGGTTGCTTACCTGTAACCGTGTTTCTTCGAGTGTAAGGTCTGTGAAATTCACACAGAACCCATCCGTCTGGCGGCAAGGAACTGCCTAGGTAGCTAGATCAGGGGTGAGGGGGCGGGAGTGGGAGGGGCATATGTAAATCTTTAATTCTAGCTAGTATGTCCGAGATTCTACGCATGCGCGGGAGTAAACCCACTTGTGTGAATTTCACAGACCTTACACTCGAAGAAACACGGTTACAGGTAAACAACCTAACCTTCTCCTTCGTGGTCTCTGTGAAATCGCACATATGGTAGTAGTTCTCGCAAATGCGTAGCAGTCCGGACCCTATAAAAAGCTCTCTATGCCTTTAAGGATGTGGCCCCACCCATCCTCCCACAGTATATATAGGGCACGGGTGGGGCTGCAGCCCTTGTTCCTTTATTGCGCTCGTGCCATCAGCAGTGTTAGGAACCCTCTCGCTCTGTGCTTTGACTCATTCTGGTTTGTTTGACTACTCTTTGGATACTCCCTTTGGATTTACAACTTGGCCTACTCCTGCTTGCTGCCTGCCTAGACTTGGACTGTACCTTTGACCTTTCTCAGGCCAGAATGACTGCTCCTTTGTCGAAGAAATGCTCTTCCTGTGAAGGCCTTTTTTCTGTTTCTGACCAGCATGCTATGCGCATTCTTTGTTTGGGGGAGGCTCATAATCCTCAAACCTGTGCTGTCTGTATCGCCCTCCCCCCTCGCTCCAGGAAGAGCCGGCAGGACGCTTTGCGGAACTTACTTTCTACGGCAGCGCTTCTCCCAGGGGCATCCCCACGCCGTGCTGCTTCCACGCCGCCGCCATTGACCGCATCTTCCTCCTCCGCGCCTCCTCTTCGCTCCGCTTCTTTGGCGTCTCCAAAGCGTCGCCGCTCCAGGCCCCCTCGTGGAGCCTCGAAGCGGAGCAAGGAGTCATCGGCTCCTGCAGCTTCCGCGGCCGCCCCTCCTCCGCGACCGGAGATTGGTGAACACGGCCAGCAGCGCTCGCCGGAAATGCGGCCTTCCTCTTCCGCCGCCATCGGACGCGCGCTTCGCAGCCCGGCGCGGCTGGCGGCTACGGAGGTGGCCCTGCGTCCCCTGGTGGACGTAGCCCCTCCTCTGCCGATGCTCCCGGTGCCTGCCCTGCCCTCCTCGAGGGTAGCAGGCCCGTTGACTTGAGCCACCGGCATGGTTCCTGCCCCTGTGGCAGCGTTCCCTCTGCCACCTCGGGAGGACCAGCGCATCTCTTCGCTTCCTCCCTCTGCTGCTGGATTCAGGTATGGCTCCTCTGGAGGGTTTTCTTTCCCTAGTGCCTGCAGGACTCCTCCTCGCACTCTTCGCCCTGTGGACCTGCCTCTGCCTGCTGAGCCCAGGCATGTTTATAGGCCTCTTCAGCCACTGCCGGCTGATTATATCCATTACTCCCCTGGCGGCAGGGTGTATTATTTTGGGCCTCCATGTGTTTCTGCTCATGAGCCCTTACTGCCTGCTTCTCATCACCGGCCTCCGCCTGCTTCTGCGGCATCGACTGTGGCCCCTGTGGCCCCTGCTGGTTTGTCTGAGTATGACTCTGACGTTGATACCGCTTCTTCCCGGGCTACTCCCGAGCCCTCCCCAGGTCCTGGGACTATGGCCTCTGCTCTGCCGGCAGACTCCTCCTCTTTTCCTGCCTTGGTATCTAGAATGTCACAGGCATTGGATCTCCCATCTCCTCAGCTCCGTGAAGTTGTGGAGGATCACATGTTCCCTTCGGAGCAACAGGATGACGATTTGCCTTCCTCATCCGCCCTGCCGTCCCTTCCTTATCTGATTAAACTAGCCCGGCCTCCTACCCTTCCGCCAGCTTCGGTGCCTCCTGTCTCTCGCCGTTATGACGGCATGTACCGTGTTGACCTTGCTCAGGCGCAGTGGATTGCACGTCCGCCTCAGCCGAATTCTGTGGTGGTTGATGTCCACCAGGGCAAGAATTCTAAGAAATCCCTCCCTACTCCTCCTGATAAGGATGGCAGACGGATGGAAGGTTTTGGCAAGAAAGTCTATTCCGGTGGTGGCTTTGTGGCGCGCCTTGCCCATTATGGCACTTATCAGGATTTCCTTTGGCATAAGTTAACTCCTTTTTTGGATTTTCTTCCTCCTGACCAGCAGGACCTGCTTCGGTCCTATCAGCAGGAAGCCCTGCTCCTGTCCCGGGCTCAGAAGGACATGGCTAAACATACGGCCGACACTGCGGGCTGGTTTTTTGCCACAGCTACTGCCATAGGACAAGACCTCCACCCCCGGATGCCGGCAAGGTCCTGGCGGAGGAGTGGCCCAGTGGATACTGATTCCAGCCTCAAGGAGAAACAGGAATGGTCTATGGCTTTTCCACACCAGCGTCCTCCCAGTCGAGGGCCTGGCACACTCCGGACAGCGCTCTTTCCCTCAAGGTTCTCTGGTCTACTCGGCAATCCCAGCAAGGGAGGTTTGCAACCAGGGGCAAGCCTCAATACTGCCACTACGCGTCTTGCTCTTCTTCTCCTTTGAGCACTTTTTCTGTCCACGTGGTGCCCACGGTCACTGGGTGACCTTTCTCCCTCTGTGTCCTGTGCTGTTCCAACCCTTTTGGGGACCGTCTGGCACTGTTCCTTTCCCGGTGGCGCTCCATCACCACGGACGCCTGGGTTCTGGATGTTGTCCATAGGGGCTACGCCATTGACTTCAAGTCCGCCCCGGAGGTGGGCCACGTCCGTGCCACTCCTGTCTCTGACGTTTTGTTGGAAGAAGTGCGTACCTTGTTGGAGAAGGGGGCTATTGTGCCCCTCCCTCCTTTTTTCCCTCTGGCGTATTTTTCCAGGTACTTCCTGGTCTCCAAGGAGGACGGTGGCCTACATCCTCTTCTGGACCTGAGAGGCCTCAACCGGCACATCCACGCACGTCATTTTCGCATGGTGACTCTTTTCACACTTCTCCTTCTTTCTCACGGATCTTGGTTCGCGACCATTGATCTTAAAGATGCCTATTTTCACATCGCCATTGCGGCCGAACACCGTCGCTTTCTGGCGTTCATGATTGGCCACGACGCTTTCTGTTTCCGGGTTCTTCCTTTCGGAATTTCCACTGCTCCACAGGTGTTCACCAAGTGTATGGCGGTGGTGGCGGCGCACCTCCGCCTCCAGGGCGTCACGGTGTTCCCGTATATTGATGATTGGCTCTTGGTCGCCCGGACCCGGCACGGTCTTCTCCGCGACATTGGCACTACTCTGTCTCTCTTGCAGGACCTCGGCCTTCTCGTCAATCAGGCCAAATCGCATCTGAAGCCAACTCAACGCATCCGTTACATCGGCGCTGTCCTGGACTCCACGGTCTCCCGAGCGTTTCTGCCGGACGACCGTTTCCGAGTTCTTCGGTCACTGATCCACCACGTTTTGCGCAAGCGCAAGGTGCCAGCCAGCTACATCCAGTCGCTCCTCGGCCACATGGCCTCCACGACGGCAGTGACCCCTTTTGCACGTCTCCGTCTGCGGCCACTGCAGTCTTGGTTTCTTCGTGTCTTTCATCCTCTTCAGCACAGCCCTCACAGGTACCTCGCTGTCCCTGCATCTGTTCGGAACTCCCTCCGCTGGTGGCTGTGCCCTGCCAATGTCTGCTGCGGACTGCCGTTCCGCCCCCAGCAGCCTGCTGTGCAACTAACAACGGATGCCTCCATGCACGGCTGGGGTGCCCATTCCGGCAGCCTGGTTGCCCAGGGTCACTCGTGTCGGAAAGAGGCCACGAACCATATCAATTTCTTGGAGCTCCTGGCTGTTTTCAAGGCCCTCAAGTCCTTCGAGCTTTCCCTGCGTGGTCATTATGTCCAACTGCTCACGGACAACACCACTGTCGGTTGGTGCGTGAACAAACAGGGCGGGACTCGCTCGCGGTCGCTTCTCCGGCTCACGCTGACCATTTGGGACTGGTGCGTTCTCCGGAACATCCACCTCACCGCCATTTATCTGCCCGCCATTATCTCCTCTCGACAATGTTCTTGCCGACCGCCTGAGCAGGCAATTGCCGGCAGCACACGACTGGTCTCTGCATCTCGACGAGACCACTGCGCTCTTCCGCCGGTGGGGCACGCCCACCATCAACGTGTTCGCTTCCCCTCTGAACACGAAGTGTGCCTTCTTTTGTGCCCGGCTGCCCCGGGGCTCTCACAAGCGGTGCCTCGGGGTCGCCTTCCAGTACAGTTGGCACGGTCCTCTCCTGTACATGTTTCCTCCACTTCCCCTCTTAACGAGGGTTCTGGCGAAGATCGACGAGGACAACGCGAATTGCGTCCTGATCACGCCATGGTGGCCTCGCCAACCATGGTTCGCCTCTCTCCTCGCCCAGTCCGCTCGGGACTTCGTGCGGCTCAGCCACAGGACGGACCTCCTGTCCTCTCGCTCCGGCCAGCTGCTCCATCCGGATCTCCGTCACCTCTCCCTGACCGCATGGCGGATCAGGGCCCGCGCCTCTCCGCGGCAGTGACTGCTATTCTTAATGCGGCTCATCGTGACTCTACCAAGTCGTCCTACGCCGCCAAATGGAAACGTTTCTCAGATTTCCTCACACCACATGGTGCGGATCCTTTAACCGCCTCCACTCCACTTCTGCTGGACTTCCTTGAGTCCCTCACTGCAGCTGGACTGGCTTACTCCTCTATCAAGTGCTACTTGGCAGCCATTTCCGCATACCGGAAACGGGCGAATCTTCCCTCTTGTTTTCATGATCCCCTGGTACAGCTTTTTTTGCGGGGATATAAAAGCCTTCGCCCCCAGGTCAGGCCTCCGGCTCCAGCTTGGCGCCTCGACCTGGTCCTCTCGGCTCTGCAAAAGCCTCCTTTTGAGCCTATGTCCTCAGTTGATTTTGTTTATCTTTCATGGAAAACTGCTTTCCTTGTCGCCATCACGTGCGCTCGTCGGGCTGGCGAGCTGTGTGAAAGACGGCGTTTAAGAGGTGCTCCGTGCCGACAGCCCTTATGTTAGGTTCCACGCGGACAAGGTCGTTTTGCGTACGGACATTTCTTTTTTGCCTAAAGTGCCAACGCTTTTTCATTTGTCTCTGGACATTGTTCTGCCCGCACTTTTTCCTAATCCTTCTACGGATCTGGAACGATCCCTTCACCTCCTCGATGTCAGGAGGGCTCTTGCTTTTTACTTGCGTCGGACAGCCTCTCTGCGTAAGTCTCCGAGACTTTTTCTTCAGTACCGGGCTGACACTGCCGGACTACCTGTTTCCTCTCAGCGCCTATCGGCCTGGATCACCTCTACCACACGCTTGGCGTATGAGATGGCCGGGAAAGAACCTCCGGCCACTATCAAGGGCCACTCCACCAGGGCCGTGGCCTCCTCGATGGCTTATCTCAGTGGCGTCCCACTGGATGACATCTGCCGGGCGGCGACTTGGTCGACTCCACTGACGTTTGCCGCCCACTATAAGTTGGACGTCCTCTCCAAACGGCACGCCTCCTTTGGGCGGGCTGTCCTCTTCTCAGCGGTGGCATGATGCCCTCCAACCAGGGTAGGTAGCTTGTCAAACTACCATGTGTGCGATTTCACAGAGACCACGAAGGAGAAATATAGGTTGCTTCCCAGTAACCTTGTTTCTTCGAGTGGTACTCTGTGAAATCCGCACATCCCCACCCTGCCTCCCCGCTGAATGACATGCCTTTGTGACTCTGCTTCTGCACGACGGAGGAACAAGGGCTGCAGCCCCACCTGTGCCCTATATATACTGTGGGAGGACGGGTGGGGCCACATCCTTAAAGGCATAGAGAGCTTTTTATAGGGTCCGAACTGCTACGCATTTGCGAGAGCTACTACCATATGTGCGGATTTCACAGAGTACCACTCGAAGAAACAAGGTTACTGGTAAGCAACCTATATTTCTCGGGGTGAATCGGCGCCAATGAAGGCCAAGGTGGGCTTGTCAGGCAATAAAGTCATGGCGACCCTTTTTTGGGGTGCATGTGGTATAATCCACATTGACTCCCTTCAAAAGGGTAAAACAATCAATGGCGAATATTATGCCAACTTACTGGGTCGATTTAATGAGGATTTGAAGGGGGGGAAACCCGACCGCATTTGGCCAAGAAAAAAGTTCTTTTTTTTCACCAGAGCAATGCAAGGGTGCACACATGTGCAGTTGCCATGGCAACAATCCAAGAATTGGGATACGAATTGCTCTCTCATCCGCCCTATTCTCCGGATTTAGCCCCGAGTGACTATTTCTTGTTTCCAAACCTGAAGAAATGGCTCGGCAGAAAGAGATTTGACTCCAACAATGAAATCACCTCACAAACAAATCCCTATTTTGATGACCTCGACAAATCTTACTTTTCGGAAGGGATAAAAAAATTGGGGAAACGTTGGACAAAGTGTATGGAGCTCAAAGGAGACGACGTTATTATTATACGTTGAAAAATGATTTTTTATCCAAAAACCTGTGTTTCATTCAAAAAGTCACGGACTTATTGACCCGCCCTCGTAGATTGGGGGTCAAGCTGTCTAAGGTAAAAATGAGGAGGAGGGGAGGCAGGGTCTTGGTTGGCTGCAGGATTCCTTTGGGAAAAGACGGGGGGCTTGGTGGCAGCCGGCGTCTGATTTGGGATGCTCAGGAAGGGGATCTGGAACCCATCGTGGGATGGTAAGCAGCCCCGGACTCCTTGTGTCCCTCAGCATTTAGCACACTGTTTCTCAACCCCTTAATACAGTTCCTCATGTTGTGCTGACCCCCAGCCATAAAGTGATTTACGCTGCTACTTCGCGACTACTTCACAACTTTAATTCTGCTGCTGTTATGAATCGTAATGTAAATATCTGATATGCAGGATGTGTTTTCTTTCACTGGACCAAATTTGGCACAAATACCCGATACGCCCATATTTACTTACTTAGGCGACCCCTCGTAGCTCGAGGATGATGGTCTTCCGGATGTGGTGGCTTGGCGGTGGGTCTGCAGGTGGCTGTGGAGCCCTGTTCTTGACCCGCATGTTCTCCTGCAGTGGGGACATTGGTTTCCAGGTGGCAATGATATTCACTGCCCAAAATTAAATACCGGCGGGGTTGGGGGGTGGGGTGATTTTGTCATTTGGGAGTTGTAGTGGCTGGGATTTATAGTTCACCTTCAATCAAAGAGCATTCTGAACTCCACTAATGATGGAATTGAATCAAACTTGGGACACAGAACTCCCATGACCAACAGCAAATACTGGAAGGGTTTGGTAGGCATTGACCTTTGAGTTTTGGAGTTGTAGTTCACCAACATCCAGAGAGGACTGTGGACTCAAGCAATGATGGATCTGGACCAAACTTGGAACACATACTCAGTATACCCAAATGTGAACACTGGTGGAGTTTGGGGAGAATAGAGCTTGACATTTGGGAGTTGTAGTTACTGGAATTTATAGTTCACTTACAATCAAAGAGCACTCTGAACCCATCCAACAATGGATCTGCACCAAACTTGGCACACTACCTACATGGCCAATATTGAATACTGGTGGGGTTGGGGGGCTGTTTTTGAATTCTGGACGTTGTAATTCACCAACACCAAAAAGGAAGAAAAGGACGGGAGGAGAGATCTTCAAAAGGGTTCCTAACATCAGAAATACCTGTTTTATTATGGTCTTTGGCGGCCCCTCTGAAGGCCCCCTTGCTGCCCCCCTCGACTCTGGAACTCCCTCCTCAAGGAAGCCCACATGGCCCCCTCCTGGCTGTTTTCCTTACTGCCGCAGGCTACACTTTTCTATGCAGGCAGGCTTTTAAAGAAGAAGGTGTTAAAGGTCAATTCAGGGGAAGTTGTGGGTTTGAACCTTGAGTGTGTTTTAATGGTTTTTATCTGGGAATTTTAAAATACCGTTTATGTTTAATTCTGTTTTAATGCCTGCATATTTTTATGTTTTAAACCAGGGCTGTCCAACTTCTACCGGCCCAAAGGCCCCCCGGCTCCGCCCCTCCCCCAGTTCCGCCCCCTCCCCTCCCCCGGCTCCTCCCTCTCTCCTAAAGCCGTGACATGCCGGCTTCCTCAGAAGGGTGATTTCTGCCGCGTCTGAGGTGGCCGGCATGCCACGGCTTTAGGAGGAAGGGACGAGCGCGGGAGAGGCTCCCACCTCTGTCCCAGGCTGCGCGCCCATGCTGGCCGCCTGCAGAAGTGGCAGTCCCGCTTCCTTCTGAGGCGGGCGGCATGTCACGGCTTTAGAAGAGAAGGAGGCGGGAGAGGGCGAGGGGAACGGCGCCTGTCCCATTGCTTCTCGGTCCCCCCTCCCTTCCTTGACTGAAGTGAAGGAAGGAAGGGAGGGGGAACCGCCGAGAAGGAGCAGGAGGCGGCGGGAAGGGCGGCGCGTCAGCGGCCTGGCTGTGACGCGCCGCCCTTCGCGCCACCTCCTGCTCCTTCTCTGTCCCCCCTCCCTTCCTTCACTGAACAGCTGATTTCTTGCAGGAGGGTAGGTGGGCCGCATCCCACGGGCCGCCTGTTGCACAGGCCTTGTTTTAAATTGTACGCTGATGTTTTATGTTCAGCTGCTTTGAGTCTCCACGAGGCTATAAACCAATATAATTGGGGCCTGAATGGTTTGTGGTCTCTCCTTTCGTTGTGGGCGCCACCTTGTGTTGCATTGCTTGTTCGAAGCGATTTTAATGTGATTTTTTAATTGTGATATTTTAGCTGTGTTTTGTGATTATATGTAAGCCGCCCCGAGCCACCGGGAGTGGCGGCGCATAAATCCGAATAAATAAATAAATAAATAATATAATATAGTAAATATAATATATATAGTATGATAAAGCAGGCTGTAAATCAATATAATAATAATAATAATAACCTTTTACTTCTTTCTTAACCAGGTAAATGATGATTCTACGGAGCCACGTCTTGGATGCAGTAAAGAAACCAATAATATAGGAAGAAGAAATCCTCTCGAGGTGATGATCTCGCAGAACTCTTGACCTCACAGATAAGAAAGAAAAAAGGAGTCAAGTATCTGTATTGCAATTAAACACCCTTATTACTGTTGACATGGCAGAGAAACCCTATACATGCCTAGAGTGTGGAAAGAGTTTCACTTGGAGTTCAGGTCTACGTTCACATGAAAGGACTCACACTGGGGAGAAGCCATTTAAATGCCTGGAGTGTGGAAAGACCTTCGCTCAGAGTTCAGTTCTATATTCACATCAAAGGACTCACACTGGGGAGAAACCCTTTGAATGCCTGGAGTGTGGAAAGACCTTTGCTCAGAAAGGAGTTCTATATACACATCAGAGGACTCACACTGGGGAGAAACCCTTTGAATGCCTGGAGTGTGGAAAGAGTTTTGCTCAGAGTTCACATCTACATTCACATCAAAGGACTCACACTGGGGAGAAACCCTTTAAATGCCTGGAGTGTGGAAAGAGTTTCACTCGGAGTTCACATCTACGTAGACATCAAACGATTCACACTGGGGAGAAACCCTTTAAATGCCTGGAGTGTGGACAGTGCTTCACTGAGAGTTCAAATCTACGTTCACATCAAATGACTCACACTGGGGAGAAACCCTGTAAATGCCTGGAGTGTGGACAGTGCTTCACTCACAGTTCAACTCTACGTAAACATCAAAGGACTCACACTGGGGAGAAACCCTTTAAATGCCTGGAGTGCAGTCAGTGCTTCGCAGGGAATGGAAGTCTACGTTCACATCAAAGGACTCACACTGGGGAGAAACCCTATAAATGCCTGGAGTGTGGACAGAGTTTCACTCAGAGTTCAACTCTACGTTCACATCAAAGGACTCACACTGGGGAGAAACCCTATAAATGCCTGGAGTGTGGAAAGAGTTTCGCTCAGAGTTCACATCTACGTAGACATCAAAAGACTCACACTGGGGAGAAACCCTTTAAATGCCTGGAGTGTGGAAAGAGTTTCACTGAGAGTTCAAGTCTACGTTCACATGCAAGAACTCACACTGGGAAGAAACCTTATAAATGCCTAGAGTGTGGACAAGCTTCAGCTGCAGTTCAGGTCTATGTTCACATCAATGAACTCACACTGGGGAGAAACCCTTTGAATGCCTGGAGTGTGGAAACCCAGAGCGTCACATCAAAAGAACACTGGGGAGAAACCCTATAAATGCCTGGAGTGTGGAGAGTTTTGAAGTTCTCATGTTCACATCAAAGGACTCACATTGGGAGAAACCCTATAAATGCCTGGAGTGTGGAAAGAGCCCCAGAGACACTCTCTAAGACAGACTTTTCCAAACTTTTAATGTTGGTGTCAAAGTCAAAAGCCAGAGCAGTCCGGAGCTCTGGCCTTGAAGACTCCGCCATGTGTATCACAGTAGAAGCCGAGGCCCGCAGCCTTGGACAGGGCCGGTGGGATCCGGATTCAGACCTAGACATAACAAAGCACAGCTGACAGGGGACATTACTGACCCAAGGCTCCCTAGGATGATGCAAGGGGCCCACAGGGTGGTGTCAGCTGGCTGGGTGATGCAAGGGGCCCACAACATGACATCAGTCGGGGGGTATAAATATAGGGTATCAGTGGTGGGGAGCACTCTAAACCCATCGTGTGAAAATGTTCTGAGAGTTCCAATAAAAGTGGACATTACCACATTGCAGATGTCTGAGGGATGCTTCTTGGAACCTAAGACTTTTCCAAACTTGTAATGTTGGCAATACTCTTTTTAGACATACATCTTTTTGTGACATGATCATTCAGTTTAACTAGCATACTGGAGGGTAAACCAACCCCATATAAGATGTTCAAAATCTCTCCCCCCCCCCCTTTCTCTCGATATATGCTCTGTTTGTTTTGAGTGACCATAACTCAAAATCCACTCGACAAATTGCCACAAATTTGGCCACAAGAGACCTACTAACTCAAGGAGTGGCTATCCCTTTAAAAATGATTTTGTCTTTGGGAGTTGTAGTTGCTGGGATTTATAGTAAACATACAATCCAAGAGCATTTTGAACTCCCACCAATGATGGAGTGGACTCAAACGATGGATCTTGACCAAATTTGGCACGAATAATCAATATGCCCAAATGTGAATCAAAGAGCATTCTGAACTCCACCAAAGGTAGAATTGGGCCAAACTTCCCACACAGAACCCCCATGACTGCAATAAGTGGGGGGAGTAGCCGCAGGGGGGAGGGGGAGCCAGATGCTGGGCTTTACGCTGTCTTATCCCACAAGCTCCATCTCTTATGATTACAGCTTTTGAACAAACCATACTACAGGAATCTAAACACATTGATCATCATAACGATAGACATCTTTCTAATTTATCTCTCAATGATTGCAATGCTCTTAGGAAGTTAGGAAACCATTCTGAAATTGTATGGAAAAAGGCTGACAAGGGGGGAGCGATTGTATCTTAATCATACAGATTATACTAATGAATACTATAGGCAATTGAATAACACCAATTTTTACACCCAACTTAATAGTGACCCTACTAAACAATTTTCAAGAGTGGTCTTCCATACTGTACAGGAAGGATCAGCCATGGGGTACATTGAGGATAAGACTCCTTAAGGAACACCCCAGAATTCCATGGTTTTACGTACTCCCAAAGATCCAGAAACCTACTTGCCCCCTGTAGGGAGACCTATAGTTTCTAGAAAGGGGGTTGGAGCCACTTACGCAGTATATTGATTCATTTTTGCAACCTTTTGTTAAACTTTCTCCCTCTTTTTTAAGAGACACTATGGATTTCATTTCTGAAGTTGAAAACATCAAGGTGGAGGAAGGCGATATACTGATAACAGCAGATGTATAGTCATATACTAACATCCCCCTCCAAGAGGCTCATTGATTTGAGACAATGTCCAAGATTCCCTCCCACACATTTTTTTTTAAATAGTTTTTATTGATTTCCATTCTTAAAAAGATAACACAACATACAAAGATGGGTAGAACATTTCCACCCGCAATAACATACAATCTAAAAGTAGCTCTAGGTCCCGAAGGGACAGAAATTTGAACGGGGAGACACAAGGGGGGGGGGAAGTTGGGTAAGTAGGAGAGAGGGGAAGGGTATAGGGGTGATAAAGTAAAAAGTGCACAAAGTACAACAAAGTGAATAGGGCACAGCATTAAACTTCCTGTTGTTACCCGCAAAATTGTTATTCTTCCAGTCTTCATAACTTCCCAATAGCCTATAGTAAAATAAAATAATATAAGAGGTGGCATAAATAAGATTCTCTCTCTCTTATATCTTTCTGCTTATATAGTCTATCTTCTTACGTGTCTATCTATCTCTTACATCTATAGTAATATTGTATTCCTTACTACAGTAATTGGTGAACAGTTTGTATTTATCCTCATAGCAACTTTCTTTTGTTATATTTCCTCTTATCCTTTCTGTTAACCTCTCCATTTGTATACTATCTATAACCTTCAGTACCCATTCGTCCGTGCTCGGACACTTATCGGATTTCCAGTACCTTGAATAGACCATCCTAGCTGCTGTTATTAGGAGGAGGAATATTTTTTTTTCCTTTTTGTCAAATTCTGTTTCCGTGATTCCCAATAAAAAGAGGTCTGGTTTCCTTATTATATTTTTCCCAAATATCTTTTCTGTTTCATTGTGGATCTCTAGCCAAAATTTCCTTGCTTTCTTGCAAAGCCACCACATATGGAACAACGTTCCGTTTGTGTCTTTGCAATACCAGCAATTCGGGCTAGCGTTCTTATAAATTTTGGCTATTTTCTCAGGTGCTAAATGCCATCTGTATATTAGCTTAACCCAGTTTTCTTTGTAGTTTTGGCTGCAAGAGATATTAACGTTATTTTTCCAAATTGATTTCCAGATCTCTGGTTTTATTTTATAGCCTATATTCCTTGCCCATTTTTTCTCATAGTCTTTCTGGTGTTTGACTTCCTTATCTAAGCTTTGGAGTGCTTTATAAAGCTTACCTACCAGCTTTCCCCCTTTATTTATTAAAAGTTCCTCGATCTCGTTATATTGATATTCGAAACCAACTTTTTTGTCTTCTTTATAGATATCGACTAATTGTCTATATGGAAACCAGTTAATATTCTTATTTTCCTCCAATAATTTCTGTCTTGATTTCAAACTATATTCTACCTCCCACACATTTTTGCTTGAGTTAACTGACTGTGTTTTTTACTATAATTATTTTCAGTTTTATAGTGGGGGGACTTTTAACTTTTTAACACTGCAGAAGCAAAGCACCAGCGCCACCTAGTGTTCACCACCAGAACTTCAGCAACACTGCAGAAGCAAAGCACCAGCGCCACCTAGTGTTCACCACCAGAACTTCAGCAACAATTCATTTCTAGCGGGTGGTGAGCAATTTTTTTCTGGAAAGGGGGCGGTAGGCCTACTGCCTAGTTTCCTCTGGAGCTGCTCCATGTGGTTCATTACAGGCGTCATTATCAACACATTCTATTTTGGCTGCTATTAACACAGTAGAGACTCGCTTATCCAACTTGAGATGACCGTAGCTTGGATCACCGTGGCCAGGTCGTGCCGAGACAAGTAAGGGGCCAGCCTCCGAGCCTGGCGAAGATGGAAAAAGGCCACTCTGCTGACAGCGGAGATTTGGGCCTCCATTGACAGCAGAGGGTCCAGGAGAACTCCAAGGGTCTCATCGCCTTCCCTCCAATGAGCAGCCGCGCTCTCTTTCCTGGAGGGTGGACTGTTGGATCTTCTCGCGGTCCAAGGCACTCTCAGAACTTTCCTCTAACACCACCGTCTCTCTTCCTTCGCTCAGCCTTCCTTCTGGTCCAGCTCTCACATCCGTCTGCAGTCACCTTTGCACCCAGAAATACAAAGCCTGTCCCTGCCTTTGGCACCCAGAAACCCCGTGGCCTAAGACACAGGAGAGCTTTGGTGGGGGGGATTCACCTTGATTGATGGGAATTGTAGTTCACCTGCACCCAGGGAGCACTGTGAACGCAAACAACGACAATGGGCCTGCGCCAAATTTGGCATGCATGCCAGATGTGCTCAAATTTGCATGACCCTGCCCACTGCCTCTCCATCGAAGAGGGATGGAGATCCTGTGGTTGGGCCGCCCAGTGGGAGGGGGGTGTCGGCTGCCTACCCTGGACGGCGTGGCACTTTGCCCGTTGCCCTTGGCAAAGAGTCTGGGGGTCCAGTTAGACCCGCTGCTGACTATGGAGGGAGGCCCAGGTAGCCATGGTCAGCAGATCCACATTTTTCCACCTGCAGCAGTCTAGACGGCTGGCATCCTACCTGTCTAGTGGTGACCTGGCCACAGTGTTCCAGGCGACGGTCATCTTGAGACTAGACTACTGTAAGGCCCTCTACATTAACTCAAGCTTGGGGGGGGGGGGTCCGGATCTGCCGCCTCCCACCCCATGGCATACATACAAACATTCCTCTTTATTATATAGTAGCTTGGGGACCCGGCGTTGCCCGGGTTATTTGAGAAACGTATTAGTTGGTTTTTAGTAGTGATTTATGTGGCTCGTAGTTGTGTCAGGAAGTTAGTGAAGGTATTGCGAGTCCCATCGTCCATGGTCCATCCTCCAAAGAGCACCAGGATGTAGAGTGGGTCACGGAGGCTCTGTCTGCTAAGTTTGGCCTTGACCCATCATTGGGAGGGGCAGTGGTGTCATGAAAGTACTGAAGGTACTGCAAGTCCCATCACCTGTGGTCTGTCCTCCTCTCAACTGTACCAGGATGTAGAGTGGGTCATGGGGGGGGGGGGTGTTAGATAATATCATTTAGTTAATTAGTAACATTATTAGAAAAAAGCCAGTCTTTGATTCAGTTTTTTTTAGTGCTCCCATACATAACAATGTGGATGAACCTCAATTCCCAGAACTGTGGGTCAATCCTCCCTAGACCAGGCTTGTATACACAGCTGGCCATGTTGAGTCTGTGTGCCAAGTTTGGTCCAGATCTGATGTCGGCTGGGGTTAGTACTCTCTGTATCAGAGTGAACTACAACTCCCATATGCCAAGGGCAGTCACCCCCAAACCCTCTAGTTGGTCATGTTGAGTCTTTGTGCCAAGTTTGGTCCAGATCTGATGTTGGCCGGGGTTAGTACTCTCTGTAGAAGAGTGAACTACAACTCCCATATGCCAAGGGCAGTCACCCCCGAACCCTATAGGTGATCATGTTGAGTCTGTGCGCCAAGTTTGGTCCAGATCCAACGTTGGCTGGGTTCAGTGCTCTTTGGATGCAGGTGAACTACAACTCCTATAAATCAATGTCAATTGGGGCTCTACATGCCAAATGTGATGCAGATCTATGATTGAAGGGGGTGTGCCTTGATGCAAGGTGAACTCCAACCCCACCGTGTGGAATCAGTCCCCCAAACCCACCCAGTCTGTTCAGTTGCTGATCAATGCCTCTCTGCTGTGTGTCCCAGGAAAGGGTAGGAAAGGGTCAAGGGAGAGGCCATTGGCGGGGTGGTGCCAATTCCACAGTAATGGAGAGAGAAGGGAATCCTGGGATGCCTGCCTGTGGGGGAGGGAACACCTCAAATCTAGGGAGAAATTGTCCCTGAATGGAAGCGTTTCTTGGATGGTGGGTCGTAGTGTGTGTGGAGGACACGGGAAGGGTTTGGGCCACATCTCCATGGCACTCACTCTGACCTGCATTGCCCACGAAGGGAGGGCCTTGGAGGCTTCTCAGCACTTGGAACTAGAGCCTGCTTGTGGAGGCCGGAGGCTGTCTGTGGAAGTGGGCAACTCCGCCACATACATACATACATACATACATACACATTTTTCACTTTTATTATTTATTTATTTATTTATATTTATTATATATATTTATTTTTATTATATTATATTATTATTATTATTATTATTAAATTCGACTTATCAGTCGCCCTTTCCCGTAGGCTAAGCTGAGGGCAGGGCAAGGAGAAGCCGGGGCCCCGGAGGGAGAGGCAGCGGGAGCAGCGGCCGCTCAACCAGCCAGCCAGCCGCTCCCTCCTCCCGTGGGGACCCCCCGTCCGTGGGCCTCTCTCTCCCTCCTCCACGCGCCCGGCCGGGAGGTGAGCCCCAGGGGCCCCAAAATGCTCCAGGGGGCGGGTCTGCCTGCGCGTGCGCTGGGAGGGGGGGGTCCAGGGGGGGTCCTCCAAGGCGAGCGGGCCAGGCAGGGGCAGGGGTTCCGCCTGTCTTCCCGAGTGATTGGCAGGCAGGGCGGGGCCCTGCTGGAGGGGGCGGGGCTGGGGAAGGGGAAGCCGTGCCCCCCAGGAGGTGTTTGGGACTTCAAATCCCAGGAATCCGAACAGCTGGTAAACTGGCTAGGATCTCTGGGAGTTGAAGTCCAAAACACCTGCCGGGCCGGCAGTTGCCCCCCCCCCCTGGCCTAATCTATGTATTTCCCTGACTCTAATCTACCTGTCTCTCTGTATCCAACGATGTATGTGCCTGTATATCCAATGTATGCATCGATCTAATCCATCTATGTATGCCCTGCATACACCATAATGGGGGGGGGGGGGAGAGATGGCAGGCCTGGCCTGGCATCCTGTGAGTGGCAGGGCAACCCAGCCAGGCCCTTCCCCCTCCCTCCCTCCCTCCCTCCCTCTCTCCCCCGCCACCGTTTCTCTGGGTGCGGGGGAACTACAGCTCCCAAAAATCAACGTCACTTCTCCCCAACCCCCCCCCCACCCCCCCAGGATGCTCACTTGGTCACGAGGGAGGGTTCTCTGTGCCCAGTCTAAGCCCACTCCGTTGTCGGGGGCGGGACGGGCGGGACGGGGGACACTCACAGTTTCTCTGGTTGCGGGTGAACTGCAACTCCCAAAATGAAGGCCAATTTCCCCCAGACCCCCCCCCCCCCCAGTGCCCACACTTTTCCAGCAGGCGAGCTGCTTCTAAGCCACAAAGATCTTCCCAGGTTTTGCTGGAGGTTTGTTTCAGGTAGAGCTTTTTCTGCGCGGGGGGGGGGGGGTGTGGAAAGGTGTTGCTGCTGCCTGTCTTGGTTGTTCTCTGATGTGCCAAGCTGTGGGGAGTGCTTTCTCTCACTTCTGAATGATGTGCCCGTGGGTCCCGACCTCAAGGGGGGGGGGGGTGTCTTGCACCCTTGACGTCCCACAGGTATATAAGCCCGGCAGTAAGAAGCCAGTCTTGAAACTGCAAGGCCACTCAATGCTCATCAAGGTGGCCAGTTGAAACATTCACACTTGCCTCAAACAGGCAGGAGTCCTTCCTCCCAGCCTGGACATTGTGCCACAGGTAGATCAACCTCACTGACTTCGTTGCTGTGAGTTTCCCGGGCTGCCTGGCCATGTTCCAGCAGCATTCTCTCCTGACGTTCCACCTGCATCCATGGCAGGCATCCTCAGAGGTTGTGAGCTCTGTTGAAAACTCAGAAAAAGGGGCTTATATATCTGTGGAAATCCTAGTTTCCAACACACCTCACAACTTCTGAGGGTGCCTGCCACAGATGCAGGTGAAACGCCAGGAGAGAGTGCTTCTGGGACATGGCCATAGAACCAAAAAAAACTTAACAGTATACATTTTGCCAGGGCTGGGGTGAGGGGGACTGCCCTTAACTGGGTGGTCTCCTTCCTTCGGAACCGGACACAGCGAGTGAGGAGGGGAGAGGTTGTCTCCGGGGGTCCCCCGCTTCATTGCGGGGTCCCCCAGGGGGCAATCCTCTCTCCTCTATTATTTAACATCTACATGCGGCCACTTGCCCAGCTGGTGCGTAGCTTCGGGCTTGGGTGTCTCCAGTACGCTGATGACACCCAGCTTATCTTGAAGATGGAGGGCTGGCCCGAATC
Organism: Anolis apletophallus; assembly: GCA_030556195.1. Lineage (NCBI taxonomy): Eukaryota > Metazoa > Chordata > Lepidosauria > Squamata > Anolidae > Anolis > Anolis apletophallus. The sequence continues at coordinate 21,522 of JARBWK010000648.1, forward strand.
CATACCCGATAATTTCCACCGCTGCCTTGCGGCCGTTACTGGAGATCCTGTGGTTTGGCCGCCAGGGTTGTAGGGATGTCCAGCTTCCGACCCTGGATGGCGTGACCCTATGTGTTTACGGGCTTCGGCTTCTGCGCCTGCAGGAGCTTCTGGGCATGCGCAGAAGCTCCTGCAGGCGCAGAAGCCTGTAAACACGTCACGTGACGCAATTGGGCAGGCAGGGGGCGGAGGCAAAGGGAGAGGGGCGGAGGCAAAGGGAGAGGGGGCGGAGTCAAAGGGAGAGGGGGCGGAGTCAAAGGGAGAGGGGGCGGAGACAAAGGGAGAGGCTTAACAGAGAAGCTCCTGCAGGCGCAGAAGCCTGTAAACACGTCACGTGACGCAATTGGGCAGGCAGGGGCAGAGGCAAGGGAGAGGGGCGGAGGCAATGGGAGAGGGGGCGGAGTCAAAGGGAAAGGGGCGGAGTCAAAGGGAGAGGGGGCGGAGACAAAGGGAGAGGCTTAACAGAGAAGCTCCTGCAGGCGCAGAAGCCTGTAAACACGTCACGTGACGCAATTGGGCAGGCAGGGGGCGGAGGCAAAGGGAGAGGGGGCAGAGTCAAAGGGAGAGGGGGCGGAGTCAAAGGGAGAGGGGCGGAGACAAAGGGAGAGGCTTAACAGAGAAGCTCCTGCAGGCGCAGAAGCCTGTAAACACGTCACGTGACGCAATTGGGCAGGCAGGGCGGAGGCAAAGGGGAGGGGCAGAGTCAAAGGGAGAGGGGCGGAGACAAAGGGAGAGGCTTAACAGAGAAGAGAAGCCTGTAAACACGTCACAAATTGGGCAGGCAGGGGCGGAGGCAAAGGGAGAGGGGGCGAAGTCAAGGGGAGGGGCGGAGACAAGGGAGAGGCTTAACAGAGAAGCTCCTGCAGGCGCAGAAGCCTGTAAACACGTCACGTGATGCAATTGGGCAGGCAGGGGGCGGAGGCAAAGGGAGAGAGGGAGAGTCAAAGGGAGAGTCAAAGGAGAGGGGCGGAGACAAAGGGAGAGGCTTAACAGAGAAGCTCCTGCAGGCGCAGAAGCCTGTAAACACGTCACGTGACGCAATTGGGCAGGCAGGGGCGGAGGCAAAGGGAGGGGGCAGAGTCAAGGGGGAGGGGGCGGAGTCAAGGAGAGGGGCGGAGTCAAGGGAGAGGCTTAACAGAGAAGCTCCTGCAGGCGCAGAAGCCTGTAAACACGTCACGTGACGCAATTGGGCAGGCAGGGGGCGGAGGCAAAGGGAGAGGGGGCGAAGTCAAAGGGAGAGGGGGCGGAGACAAAGGGAGAGGCTTAACAGAGAAGCTCCTGCAGGCGCAGAAGCCTGTAAACACGTCACGTGACGCAATTGGGCAGGCAGGGGGCGAAGTCAAAGGGAGAGGGGGCGGAGTCAAAGGGAGAGGGGGCGGAGACAAAGGGAGAGGCTTAACAGAGAAGCTCCTGCAGGCGCAGAAGCCTGTAAACACGTCACGTGACGCAATTGGGCAGGCAGGGGGCGGAGGCAAAGGGAAAGGGGCGGAGACAAAGGGGGCGCCAAAGTAATCTTCGCTTACCATATAAAATAACCTTAGGCCGCCCCTGCCTGCCTGCCTGCCTGGATGGGGTGCTGCTGCCCCTTCTCCTCTTCCTCCTCCTCAATGGCCACCTGGAGGAGGGGTGGGCGCACACCTCTCTCTCTCTCTCTCTCGGTACAGTTGCTGCCACGGTTGCTTCTGGGCAGGGAGAGGCAGGGCAGAGCGTGGGGCGGGGCCTCCGGAGGCCCGGGGCGAGGCGTTGGGCACTGCTCAGGCGCCGCTCGCCATGTTGCCACCCGGGATGGAGATGGATGGCGACGGGGATGAGGGTGAGGCGCCCCCGCCTCCTCCCCTCAGCTGCCTCTTTGGCTCCCTCCTTGTTGTTGCCCTCCCTTGTGGCTCCAAGTGCGCATGCGCAGGGCAGGCGCCCACCCCCTCCTTCGCTCTGCTGCCCTTCTCCCTCCCTCCCTCCCTCCCTCCTCGGGCCTTGCTGCGATGGCACTGAGAATGGGGGTGGGGAAGTCGCAGCATGAGGACGCCCCGAGGGAGATGCACACCGCGCACTGGGCAGAAGCGCCACACAGATCCGGCCCTGGCTGCGGGATCGACCAGCTCCCCCTCCGGGATCGACTGGTCGATCGCGATGGACTTAATGGCCACCCCTGCCCAACAGTATATTGGGTGGGTCATGAGGGGCTCTGCCCCAAGCCAGTCCTGTGGGGGGGGGTCACACCCACCTGTTGAAACGGGCGGAAGTACTGCAAATCCTCTCCTCCATGTCCCTCCCCCCCCCCCAAAAAAACCCCACCCTCAACTAGATGCCAAGTGGGTCATTGGGGGGCCTGTATCCCGTGTGTTTGCAGTGGCAGCTCAAAATACCCGTGCGAAACTAGTCAACTCCTGAGTGAAGGACGAGAAGTAGCGCAGGATGACACAGTGCGCTGGAGACACGACTGGGATTTAAAGAGTCGGTTTTAATGAGTTTTAATATTTGTGCTGAAGTTTTATATTGCGATGTGTACTTTGGATGTTGCTAATATGTGCACTTACTTTGTCATGGCCTATGGCTGGAACAATAAGACTTATTCATAATCACATGCCCATGTTTGGTTCACGTCTGTCAGGACAATCGCATTCAAAGCACCCCCGACAGATGGCCACCCAGCCTCTGTCTCAAAGCCTCCGGGGCGGGAGAAAGAACGCTTGTGCGTTGGAGGCAAGTGTGGAGGCTGCCACTGGCCACCTTGACTAGCATTTAATGGCCTAGTGGTTTTCAAGGTCTGGCTTCTTACTGCCTGGGAGAATCCTCTGTTGGGAGGTGATTAGCTGGCCCTGATTGTTTCCTGTCTGGAATTCCCGTTTTCGATTGTTGTTCTTTATTTACTGTCCTGATTTTAGAGGATTTTTTATGACTGGGAACCAGGTTTTGTTTCTCTTCATGGTTTCTTCCTCTCTTGAAATGGTCCACCTGCTTCTTGTGGATCTCAGTGGCTTCTCTGTGTCGCCTGACGTGGTGGTCCAGCATTTCCGTGTTCTCAAACACGCTGTGTCCAGGTTGGTTCCTCAAGTGCTCTGCTATGGCTGATTTCTCTGGTTGGTGTGGTCTGCAGTGCCTCCCATGTTCCTTGACACGTTTTGTAGTGGATTCTGGGTGCTGAGTAACCGCGAGGAGGCAAACAACAACAGAGTCTTTTTTCTCAGTTAAATCAAGCTTCTTTATTGATAATTAGCTGTCCCCGGCAGGCGTTGCTGTGCCCTATTTTGGAGATGCGAGAAAGCCTGAGTATGTAAGGGTTGGAATTGATGTGACTTATGGTCTTGGTGGGGTCATGGCTGTGTCGTTGTGGGTTGTTCTGGTGGGTGGGATGTTGAAGTCCTGTGGAGTTGTGGGTGTGTGGTGTTCCTGGCGTTCTGCAGAGCTTGTGGATATACAGTGTTTTTTGTCTTTCCGTCTGCTGTGTTGATGTAGAGGTTCTGTGGTTTCCCAACTCTGGAGCACGCTACGTAGAGTTGTCCGTGGGAGAAGCATTCTGTGTCAAGGTCTGTGCCACAGATTTGTAGTGTTTGTCCTTGAGCCTTGTTTATGGTGATGGCAAAAGCTAGTGTAGTGCAGTGTCTTTCTGTTCTGGCGTTTGTTCTGCCCTTTTTGGTGTGATGTATGTAGCGTTGCGAGTGTGTCGTCCGATGCTGTTCTTTTTAGGAGGCATGGCTTGTCTTTTGGGTCAGCTTATGCCTGTGTGGAAGGAAGGAATGGCATACAAATGGGTTGAGCAGTAGACGCAAGGTTGTGTTATGTGCGTATTGTGTTGTGTGTAGGTATTACTTTTGTGTTATTCTGGGGGTAAGTGTTTGTCAGTGGTGCCTGTGTCCCTGGTGCCCTATTTGTCTCCCTCCTAGATCTTGACCGTGGCAGTTTAACCCTCAACTGAAATCACTCAGCATTCTAAGTGGCTTTGCCCACCGTTACTATGGTAACTGATGTTGGCCAATGGGTTTCGCTGGCTGCCGCAGAGGATGCTGGGAAATGTAGTTTTTTTGTATCATTGTTTTGGGGGCCTTCTAGGTTTTTTGGGGAAAAGTTTTTTTGCTATAAACCTTCCTTGCCTGAGGCCTATTTCTGTTGGCAAGTTTGGTGTCTCTGCCTTGGAAGGTTTCTCTGTCTCTGTCAGTCGTTCGACGACGGGACCTCCTTTATATAATAGATTCTGTTGACGTCGTCCCAAAGTTGTCAATGAATGATAGACGTCTTCCATCCTGGCTCCATCTCAGTTTCCTGGCCAGATGCTGATGTTCTTGATTGTTGTAGACATACACAAGGCTTGTGTTGACTTCCTTCTTAACCTAAGGAATGTTGCAAACATTGCTGTTCTCACTGTCCCAGTTCTTATCAGAGTTTACTCTTCAGATCTCATTAGTAAGTTTTAACCACAGTCCAGCAAGCAGGAAGTTAGTCATTGCAGGCCTTAATATTATACTGGTGTTTCCAAAATTATTAACTCCACCCATCCATCCATCCTTCTATTTTTCCATTCATTCTCACACATCATATTAAATCCACATTTATCAAATCAGCACATTAAATTTTTGTGACACATTCCCCCTCTGCATATTGATTTAATTTTTAAAATCTATATGCTACATATAGTAAAGTAATTTTCTAAATTTCAGTTGTATCAAAATCTCAATTTCTTAAACCAGAAATACATTTTCATAATTACAATTATATCGTATATACTCGAAAATGAGCTGAGTTTCCCCGCCCTTTTTAAGGCTGAATAAGCACCCCTCGGCTTATAGTCGGGTGAGGGTCCTGGCGGGAAGACATGGGGCTGAAAGAAGGCCTTTCTTTCCACTCCAAGCTTTCCTGCCAGGACCCTCTTTTCCCCGCACAGCAGTCACGCGCTTTCCCCTCCTCCTGTCCCGCGCGCTATTCCCTCAGCCCCCTTCCCCCTCCCTGGCAAACTTCAGGTGACACACCAGGGCTTTGGCACAAAAGCAGTTCCATCCTTCAAGGAGCCCTCCTCCAAAAGTTAGCAAAAAACCCAGGAAGTGTGGAAACGGGGGCTGTGTTGCTTTTGTGTGCAAACGTGCTTAGCCTGGGGACAGCATTTGATCCTCTGCTGCCTCTCCAAGCGAGAGGAAGAAGCAGCAGCAGCAACCCTGAGCAGGGGCGGTCTTTCCATTAGGCGAACTACGCGACCATCGTGGGGCGCCGCGCTGCCGCATCTCTGTGCTGCTGCCGTGCTGCGCCTACACTCACTTCTGGGTATGCGCGGAGGTTTTGCGAGCATGCCCAGTGCCTACGGAGCTTCACTTGAACTCCGTAGACACAGCGCATGCGTGC
>JARBWK010000649.1:0-26867 GCA_030556195.1 Anolis apletophallus
AACCCTCTTCCTTTACTTCCATAGAATCATAACTAACTTGTTCTCAAAAGGTATGAAAATCTCATGATTAGCATGGATCTTCTTCCAATGGGTGTTTTCTTCAAATTTAGCATTCCTGGAAATAGTTACTCGACTACCACTACTCCAGAACCGATAACCTTTTGATTCAGAAGAGTATCCCAAAAAAGACCATTTGTTTCCATGCTTGTTCATTTTTCCTCCTTTGTTCAGAAGGAACTAAAACATAAGCAGTACTTCCAAATATTCTTAAACTCAAATCTGGATTCTTTCCATAAAACAGAAAATAAGGAACTTGTCCAACACTTCTGGACCATAATCTATTGGTTACAAAACTGGCGTTTGCTACCGCCTCTGCCCAAAACCTATTAGGCATCTCTGCGTCTGCCAGCATACTTCTTCCCATGCTGCGCAACGTACCAATGCATCTTTCTGCAATACCATTTTCCTGGTGGACATATGCATTAGATAATCTGTGCTTTATCCCATATTTCTTAAACAAAGCATTCATCTTTTTGTTAACAAATTCTCCACCTCTATCTGACTGAACAGATTTTAAACGGTGTTCTGGGAATTGAGTTCGCATAAGCCTTAACCATTCATCAACTTTTTGTACAACTTGAGATTTTTCTCGAAGAAAAAACACAAAATTATAACGAGAAAATTCATCCACCAAAATGAGAAAATAACGAGAACCCACTAAAGAATTTGTAAATGGACCACATAAATCCATATGTACCAAAGAGAGAATTTCACTAGTCTCTCTGGAACTTGTCTTAGCCACCGGGGTGGCTTTTAACTTTGTCTTCATGCATATAGTACAGTCCAAGTACTTATTGCATTTACATATATCCAAACCTGTTTTGTTCACAGTTTGGATGATTCTATCCCATCCACAATGACCTAGCCTTCTATGCCATAGATGAACACATTTGTTATGAATCGGCTGTCCATTACCTGGGCAATTCTCAACACCTACACATCCTACAGATACATTTACATTTTTGAGTAGAAAAAGACCATTTTCTTCCTTGATTACAATCCTGACTCCATAAGAATTTCTGATTAAACATTCACCTTTTTCAAAGATAACAGCATAACCCATTTTCATCAATTCTTTAACACTTAAGATGTTATATGCCAGATTATTAACATGCAAGACCTCATTTAACTTTAAAGCAAGTTTTTCAATAAAAACAGCCCCAGCTTGACTTCCGGTCTGGCAATGGCGGTGAGGGCTGCGTTTTAGGAGGGCTCCTCCGGGAAAACGAAGCAAGGAGGGGATTGAGTGAAGTGCCACTCGCCCGAGTTCTAGAAAGTGAACTCCAAGGCCCTGGGCAAGGAAAATAGCCCTGGTAGCCGATCCCCGACCCCCTCAAGGAGCCGGGCAAGGCTATCGGAGGCAGAAGAGGCCCCGAGGGATCCCTTCCCAGTGCAAGATCCGCCGTCGCGGATCACCACCTCCCGCCCGCCAGCCCTCACAGGGGAGCAGGGCAATCGAAGAAGGACTAAACAATCCTACTTGTAAGACGAAGGAGCCTGGATCAGATAGCGACCCTATCAAGAATAGAGCCGCCAACAACACCCGAAAAACAGGAGGCACGAGGAAGAAAAAAGAAGAAGACACCCAAGACTGTAAGTGTTGGGCTGGAGAGGAATTGGAGAGAGAGGCCGGGGCCCCCTTACCGCTGTGCAACTGGAAAATGGTGGAAGAAGATCGAGGGGCGAGATAAGAAGGTGTCGGGCCTCAAGAGGACGGAAGTGAGGACATAGCGCGTCAGCCAGTAAGAGCTAGTAAGAGCCCCACCAGCGTGCAAAGGGAAGGAGGGAAGGAGGAGGGACTGCCCTGACCTAGGGCGGAAGTGGAGGGGAAGTAAAGGAAGTGACGGGGGTTCTAGGATCCACAGAGCTAGTAAGGGAAAAAAAACGCAGAGCCACACCACACCATAGCAACTCGGACCTCGCGGCGCCGAAAAACCGCCGCGAAAGACCAGAAAAGTACTAGGAAGAGAGTGTGGTGACGTCGGAGGTGATATAGAGGTACTAAAACCTCCAAAAGAATAGAAATCCGGCCTTCTCGCCCCTTATTGCCCCTTCTTGCCCCTCCCCGCCTCCCTGTATTGGGAAATATTCAAAATATTCAAAATATTCAACCACAGAATTAAAGTACCAGACCAAGACATTAAATAAGAAGAGTTGAGAACCTGAAGTAACTCGAAGTAACGCCCAAAGAAAGAAGCTCAGCTTCCCCAATGAGCTTTACAGGGATGCCTACTAGAGCCAGAATGGATAAAGAAAAGAAAAATGAAATTCCAAGGAGGCTTTCGAATGCATCAGACCCTGGATTTAAAGAACTGATGGCTGAAATGCTGGGAATCAAAAAGATGCTTAAAGGAGGGGAGGAAGATAGAAAGAAGATGAAAGAGGAAATCAAAGATTCCCGGAAAGACTTGAAATCAGAACTGAAGGAAATGAAGTCTGAATTAAAAGGCGATCTCGCTGACATGAAAGAAGAAATGGTAAATTTGAATAGTGGCCTGACAGTCATCAAGGAGGAGGTAGAAAGCCTCAAGAAGGAAAACATTGAGTTGAAAGACAAACAAAAAGCTATGGTCGGGAAAGTGGAGGACCTGGAAAGCCAGATTGGCTCCTACCAAGAAAGACAATTGAGGATGGATCTGGAGGCTAAAGAACATCAACTTCGGTTCAGAGGGGTGGAGGAAGAGGAAGGAGAACGATTAAAAGAAATTATAATTGCCATCTCGGCTAAGATTTTGAATGCGTCGGTTTCTTACATTGAGGGAAAAGTCGACAGAGTATATCGACTTAACTCAAGCTTTGCCAAAAGAAATAAAGTCCCAAGAGACATTATCGCTGTATACTCATTAAAGTGTATTCGGGATGATATTTTGAAATGGCAAAGGAAAACAAAAGGATCATATAAGGGCAAGACGGTTCTAATTATGAAAGAAATCCCAATTGAAATCTTGGAAAGGAGAAGAGATTATTATTTCCTAACCGATATATTAAAAGCAAATGATATTAGATATCGATGGGAAAAAATGGAGGGGGTCATGGCCACCTTCAAAGGCAGGAAATACTGGCTGACTTCAATCAATAAAGCCAAAGAATTTTTGAAGAGGTTTGAGAAAGAGCTAAAAGAGGAAGCCAACGACGGGAATCTGAGAGATCCCAGAGGAGATAAACATCCCAAACGACGGACTACCCCTAAGGAGATTGCACCGGAACAGGAAGAGGAAGCCTCCGGAGGTGATTTAGAATACAACCTTAATAAAAGAGAAGATCAGGACAATAAGGACATTGACACAGACCTCGAGAGTGGTGAGGAGGAAACCGGAGAAGAAAAAGAAGAAAGAGAGGAAGAAATCGATAAAGAGGGGATCGAGGAGGAGAGAACAACATCCGACATAGAATGAAACACCTCAGGTGTATTTCCCTTAATGTCAATGGACTTAATAGTGGGGGGAAGAGGAAGAGAGTATTTAATTATCTAAGGAAAAAAAAGCCAACATTGTAGCGATTCAAGAAACGCATGTTAAAAGTAGTGAGACCCACCTTTTGAGAAAAGAGACCCTGGGAGAGTTATTTGAGGCCTCGGCCAAGGAAAAGAAAAAAGGGGTCGCTTTATATATTGACAATGTATGGCAACCAAAAATCGCTTTCAAAGATACTGAGGGTAGATATGTCGGGGTGAAAATCCTGAATGGTAACCAATCATGGCTGATTTGTAATGTATATGCCCCGAATGACAGTAAGACCAATTTTTTTAAGAACCTAGAAGATAAATTGTTGGACGTTGATTATGATAGCCTAATTATAATGGGGGATATGAATGGAGTGATTGAGCCATATTTGGATAGAAGCCTCCCAAAAAAAAAAGGTAGACCGAGACCGAACGGCAAGTTACCAAAATCCTTCTTTGAGCTGACCAAAAATACGGGGATTCTAGATATATGGAGGGCACAATTCCCAAAGACACGAGATTTTACCTTCTTTTCAGACAGGCACCAAACGTGGTCGCGAATAGATCTCATCCTGGTATCAAAGAATTTAGCGAGCCTAGTCAGATCCGTTAAAATCCATCCCCGCCAGGTCTCCGACCATGGCGGGGTGGAATTAAATATTGCCGACCGAAGTAGTGAATTTATTTGGAAGTACCCGGCTGCCTTAATGAAAGGAGATACACTAAAAGAAACAAGTAAACAAACGGTCAAAGAATTCTTTGAAATCAACTGTAAGAATAATAATAAGACTAACATAATCTGGGATACCAGCAAAGCTTTCATGAGGGGTTTTTTCATGAAACACCAATCATTGCATAAGAAAAGAAAAGAAAAAGAGTATAAAGATACGTTAAACAAAATAGAGAAGATGGAAAAAACTCTAAAAAACAATCCCAAAAACAAACTGGCCCAGAAAGAGTTAAAACTCTTACAGAAACAACTAGAATTCTTTGACCTAGAAAAATAGCGAAGAACCTGAGGTATACGAATCAGAAATATTTTGAACAGGCAAACAAACCGGGTAGGTTGCTCGCTTGGCAACTCAAGGAAAAAAGGAAAAGAAATGTGATTCATAAGCTCAAATATAAACAAAAAGAAGCAATATCAGAACAAGAGATAAAAGAGACGCTAGAGAGTTACTTCTCCAGCCTTTACACAAAGGAGGATATACGGGTTGAGGACCTGGTTGCCCACATTAGTAACAAAAAGATGACCAGAGTCTCCGAGGAGGACCGGGCTAGCCTAAATAAAGAAATCACCAAAGAGGAGATAATAAGTGCAATCCGGAAGGCAAAGAGGGGAAAAGCGTCGGGGCCCGACGGGTTCACCGCAGAGTATTACAAAGATCATAGTGCGGAGATCGTGGACATCCTTAAAATGGTTTTCAATGGGGTGATGAACGAAGGGAAAGTTCCTGAGTCTTGGTGGGAATCGAATATAATTCTGATTGGTAAAGCAGGAAAAGATCCAACACATCCCGAGAATTATAGACCGATATCACTGCTTAACGCAGACTATAAAATTTTTGCTACCATCATTGCTGAAAGATTGAGAGGATATTTAAAATACAAAATACATAAAGACCAAAATGGGTTCCTGCCAGATAGGCACCTCAAAACAAATATCCGAACTATTATTGACATCATTGAATACTATAACCAAAATATAAATAAAAAAGTAGCACTGATTTTCCTAGACGCCGAAAAGGCGTTTGACCGAACTAATTGGGACTATTTGGAACATTTATTAAAAGAAATTGATATCGGTCACAATATTAGAAACACCATGAAAGCGATATACACCAAACAAAAGGCCAGAATTTTAGTAAACGGCTCAATAACTAAGCCAATCAATATACAAAAAGGGGTTCGACAAGGATGTCCCCTGTCTCCGCTGCTATTTATTTGGGTATTAGAAGTTCTTTTAGAGGAGATTAGAAGAGATGAGTCTCTGAAAGGTCTTAAGATCAAAGGAGAAGGAACAAAAATTCAAGCATTTGCCGATGATTTGGTACTAATTGTGGAAGATCCTAATGCTCTCTCAGAAAAGTGGCTAAGGAGGATTGAGGAATTCGGTAATTTGGCAGGATTTAAAATTAACAAAAATAAAACACAAATGATGACAATTAACCTTACCGACCTAGAGAAGCTTGACCTAGAAAAGAGAACCGGTATCAATATAATAAGTAAGGTGAAGTATTTGGGGATAAATATTACCCCCAAGAACTCGCATTTATTTAAAAACAACTATGATGAGATGTGGGGCAAAATTAAAAATGATTTCAAGCTATGGGCCAAGCTGAATTTATCCTTCTTGGGTAAAATTGCGACAGTGAAGATGATGGTCCTCCCTAGGATGAACTTCCTTTTTGCTGCCCTCCCCATTATTAAAAAAGATTCGCAATTTAATATTTGGACGCGAGATCTGTCCAGATTCATCTGGAACGGGAAAAAACCCAGAGTTCGAATGAAATTACTCCAAACGAATAAAAAAAAACGGGGGGCTAGCCGTTCCAGACTTAAGGAGGTATTTCGAGGCAAACTGCTTGGCATGGATTACAGCCTGGATAAAGTTGGATGACAACAGATTAATGAATTTAGAAGGCCACGACCTCAAATTCGGAATGCATGGCTATTTAGGCTATAATGCAATAAATAAGGACAAAAATTTCAAAAACCATTACATCAGAGACCCCTTAATTAGAACCTGGAACAAATACTTTAACAAAATATATTCTAAAACCCCCTCATGGCTATCACCAGTGGAGGCATTCCGACTAAGACAATTACAGGATACCAATTGGTATACCTATAAAGAGTTGCTTTACTGGAACGGGCTTAATTATATACTGAAAAGTAAGGAACAATTAGCTCGGGAGGGTAGAGAGGTGGGCTGGTTCACATACCAGCAAATCACCGAGAAATACAAATTGGATAAAAAAAGGGGGTTCGAGGGTGACCAACTGGAATGGGAGAGGGTCCTCACCGGGCCCGATAAAAATTTAGTGGGAAAGATATATAAATTGTTAGCTGTAAGGGATGCCAAAATAGATGACCATGTGAAAAAATTGTCCCGTAATATAGGTGTTAAGTTAAAATGGAGTACCTGGCAGACTATCTGGGAAAAAAACACCAATATCTCAATTTGTCACAAATTCAGAGAAAACTGGGTTAAGATCTTATATAGGTGGTATTTGACCCCAGATAGACTGGCCAAAATTTATCAATCTGTCAAAACAAATTGTTGGAATTGCGGAGCACGGAGTGGAACCTTCTTCCACTTATGGTGGTTATGCCCAAAGGCCCAAAAATTTTGGAATATAGTAAATAAGGAAGTCAATAAAATCTTATCAAAAAAGGTTGAGAGAAAGCCGGAGATATTTCTCCTAGGGATGTTAGACCCAGCTTGGACCGCCAATGAAAAAACTATCTTTTTGGCTACAACAACAGCCGCTAAAATGACTTTCGCCAGGTATTGGAAGTCCAACGATGAACCTAAGAAGGAGGAATGGCTCCATAAAGTGATCGAAATGATCCAGATGGAATGGTTGACCCAAGAGATTAGAAGTATGGAGGGGATGGGCGGTAAAAAGGAAAAGACTGATTGGTCTCCTGTCCAAAGTTATGTTCTGAGAGAGCATAAGATATTTGATTCAAGATGGCGACCGCTGTGGAGCTCCCTTCGGGTGAGCTCCGGCTTAGTCTCTCAGATTTCTTGGATATGACTGATCGGCCCCTCCGTTCCCCTCCGAGGGTGACGTCGGCCGACCGGCAGCCCCAGGGGGTCGTTCTTGGAGACCCCCAGACCCCGTGCAGCTTGGTCTGGCTGGGGAAGGCTGCAGAACGGCCCCAGAGGACACCTAAGATACCGAAGCCACTGAAAGACGGATGGGTCATCCGCCGGTGACTGCCTCCGGCGCCCCGCTTAAGATCGCTTGGCAGAAGACGTTCCTTAAGATCGACCCTACCGACCCCAGAGGGCAGAGGCTAGCGGGCAGCCAACCTGGGACCCCGGCTACTCAAGGCGCGGCGACCCAAAAGAGCAGCTCGCCATTAAGGCCGTGCCAAGTGACCCAGGACTTCCCCTCGGACAAACTCGACCCTCAAGCGTATGCCGAGCTGATTGAGGAGTATACCAAACTCATGGCCCATTTCTCTGACTTTGGAAAGAGGTTCGGGGGTCTACTAGGGCTAATGGGGATCCCTGCATTGGAGGTCCCAATCCTGAACCAGGAACCCGGTAACTGGGGTAACTCCCTGCGGAAACCCCACTCAGACCAGGACTTCACCTGGGACAGATCCTGGGATTTCCCCACAAGCGCCCCGGAGCCGGACCTGGCCGGGCCTGCCTCCAATGCTGGAGGGACCCTGGAGGATCCGGATCTAAACTGGGAGAGGCAGGCCCCTTACAAGACCTCAGAGACGGCTGAGACGTCCGGAGGAGCTACGGCGGATCCTAGCCGGCCACAGAGCCAGGATGCACAGCTCGACTCTTTGACCACCTACCAGCCCTCACTGGAGGAGACACCTGGGGGCTCTGAGGATCCCGCGGTGGCCCCCGAAGACCCGCTGGTGGCTGTGGACTCGCCGCCGGCCTCCCTCAGCGTCTCGGCTGTCCTGGCCCACCCCCCGGATGGCTTCCGGCCGCGTCGGGCTGCGAGGAACTGGGGGAGCTTGCTGGATGAGGAGAGGCCCAACATGGCGGGTGGCCTTGAGAATGCCCAGCCACACCATGTGTCCAGATCCTGGGAAGAAACGGGACCCGGAAGCAGCAACCAGCTGCTGGAGGCCCCGCCCTCAGGGGCTCCGCACCCGGATGCAGTCGGCCATCGGAACTCCCGCCCCTGGAGGACCTTGCACCCGGCACTGCTCGGGAGCAGCGGTGCCCCAGGAAAAGGCGGAGACGAAAACGGAAGCGGAAGGAAGGACACTGTGTACCTACCCAGACCACGGACTGAAGGACAGGGCCGACCCTCCCCAGAGAGGGCCGGGACGATAGATCCACCCCACCCCCCGCCTGTCCTCCTGTGTCATGTCGCTTATGTAGTTGTTATGATCCTGTAAGTCTCCCGGAGCACTTTCCGTGGAGGGCGACTCATAAATGTTGTAGTTATTATTATTATTATTATTATTATAAGATCAAACTGGTATTGAATTGGTAACTACTGGAATCGATGGATGAGATATGAGAGAGTGACTATAAAGTCCCACTGAGGTACCCGTGCTTCACCCCTTAAAGGTACCACGAGTCTCGGGGTAATCATAAAGGATAAAATACTAAATCCAATACTTATGTCTATGTACTTTTTTTATATCCTCACGCAGGCATGAATTAGCCACCTTGAAAAATAGAAGATGAAGAGGTATAATGCCTTTACAAGATGCATAATGTCTTTACAAGTTGTAAAACCAAAGGGGAACGATCTTGTACCCCCCTTCTCCCCTATGTTGTGTTATGCTTTTCACTACCTTCCCCTCCCCCCTCTGCCCTAGCACGCCCCGACACTGTCTTTCCTACCCCTTCTTTCCCTTTCCTACCCCCGTGAGTGTGTTTTATGTATTTGTGTGTTTTTTTTTTCTATTGGAAAATCGCAATAAAGAATTTTTTTTTAAAAAAAAAAACAGCCCCAGCCCTATTTACACTTGCTCTCTGACCATTTGCCAAAGTGATAGAGGTCACTGGAGCTTCGTGCAAATCATGAAGCAAAGATAAATCTTTAGTTAAACTTCGAGTGGCTCCAGAATCAATCACCCAAAACTAACTAAACAGCTATCATCCACAACATGGGCAATTAAAGAAAAATCAGAGCTTCTATCTCTGGGCTTTGTAAAACTACGTTTCACATTTTTCTTTTGAGTATTCATTGGGGGCCTTTTACAATCTCTTGCAAAATGTCCTTTTTCTGAACAACGCCAGCAACTTAAATTTTTATGAGCTTTAGCTATGCAAGCTGCCTCAGACTCATAAACAGACTTAGTTTGTCTCTCTATTTTGTTGTGATAATTAGAAGCAGAAGTTCTAACTTGTTTCTGAGCCACCCACTCATAGAGTTTTGAGGAAATATAATCAACATTCAAATCTTTATCCTGAATATTTACAAGACAGCCAACAAAAATATCAAAACTTTTTCCCAAACTCCCCAACAAAATAAGAGCTCTCAAGTCTTCTTCAAACTGCAATCCGCGTTGCTCCAAATCAGAAAAGATAGACAGCATAGCATTCACATGATCTTCTATGCATCCACTCTCAAATCGAAGAGAAAACAGTTTCCTGCAAAGAACAATTTTCGAGCCAGCACTAGGTCTCTGATAAAGAGTTTTATAGCAATCCCAAACTTCCTTGGCATGCTCTAATCTTCTCACATGGACAAGTTGCTGGTCTTCGACCCCAAGCAGAATAAAGGCTCTGGCTTTTTGGTCCATTTCCAGTTCCTCATCGTCATCATCAGCTGGGAGGGCATTCACAGCTTTCCACAAACTTTGTGTGATGAGATAGCATTTCATCTTCTCAGCCCATGTAAGATAATTTCTACCATTCAGTTTCTGAAACGCCAACTTAAACATTTCAGTCATCTCTAAACTTCAGGACTGTAAAAAATTACAACAAAAAGTGTCCAAATACTGTAATCCAGAAGACAAACCTCCTACTCCCGAGTAGAAAGAAAAATTTACTCCCGAGCAGAACTTCCACACTTTGTCCTCTTACTCCTGAGTAGAAAGAAAAATTTACTCCCGAGTAGAACATCCACACTTTGTCTTCTTACTCTCGAGTAGAAAGAAAAATTTACTCCTGAGTAGAACTTCCACACTTTGTCTTCTTACTCGAGTAGTAGAAAGAAAAATTACTCCCGAGTAGAACTTCCACACTTTGTCCTCTTACTCCTGAGTAGAAAGAAAAATTTACTCCCCGAGTAGAACTTCCAGAACCACCATCGTTAATAGAGGTACTGGGCCCATATCCTGTTGAAATATGTAGGAAGCTGGGAATGATGGAAATAAAATTCCCAACTCCGCCTTAAAAGGAAAAACACAGCGGCAAGCGGAAGAACTTAGGACACTTGAAGTTTCTTGTTGCAAAGGTTGACTTCAGTTCTTTAATGTTGTAAAATTCATAAAGTATAGTCCAGTCAGCAAAATATATCCACTACAAGATAAATTCTCTTGCATGGCAGTGCAAAAACACAAACATAGATACAGGAGGTTTTGTTTGCTCACGCTCAGAGACTCACAGATCCTTCTGCTCCAGTAGCTTGCTTCCATGAAGTGGTTCTCCAGAGAAAAACAAAACTACCACAAAACAGTAACAGGATAAACAGAGTCTTCAGTTTTCTTTGTCATTAGCCTTGGCAAAGATTATTTATTTATTTATTTATTTCTTAACTTTGATTTAGTATACCGCTCACTCCGGAGCTCAGAGCGGTTTACAGAAGAAGCAAAACACCGAGAAATAAAACAATTAAGCAGTTAAAAACATATTACACATCACAACAGATTAAAACATATTAAGAGCACAACCCTCAGCAAAGGCTGGGGGGACGGGATAAAAATCTGGGGGGAACCATAGGCGGCAAGCAGGCAATGTGGTTGAATTAAGAGCCGAACGCCTTCCTAAAAAGCCAAGTCTTCAAGGCCTTCAAAGATATCAGCGTGTCTTTACAAACAAACTCTTTTCCTCCTTATCAGGGAAACGCTCAGCCAACTTTCTTCTTCTTCAATCTCCCCCCACATTTAGCACAGCAGAGAGAGTTGATAGCAACCCGGAAACCACTCCCCCAACACAGCTCAACACACAGCAAACTTCTTATAGGAGCTCTGTGCCTTACGTAAGGCTTCCGTCACTTCCTTCCATTCTTCCTGAGCTCTTATGCCCCATTCTTCTATCCCATTCTCCGAGCTCACAGGAAGCTGAGGCAGGGGAACCACCTCTTGCCCATAAACTACCGAAAACGGAGTCCTCCCAGTCGAAGAATGAACTGACCCATTATAGGCCATTTCGGCATACGGCAACAGATCCGCCCAGTCATTCTGCTCTCTATTAGTGAAAATCTGCAAATAACTGCCTAACAACTTCTGCGTTCGTTTCACTCCGCCTTTACAACACGGATGATAAGCGGTAGTAAGCCTTCGATCTGCTCCTAACACCTCCAGAAACTTCTCCCAAAACCGCGCAGTGAACTGCACCCCGCAATCACTAATCACCTGCTCCGGACACCCATGCAACCTGTATATATGTTGAACATACAACTTAGCCAACCGTTCAGCCGAAGGCAACCTTGCCAAGGGAATAAAATGGGCCTGCTTAGAAAATAGATCCAGCACCGTCCAAATATACCTATAACCCCGGCTCGATGGCAATTCTCCAACAAAATCAGTACTCACATGGGTCCAAGGCCGAACCGGAGTAGCTACCACCTGTATTAACCCCTGAGGCTTAGTTGTGGGAGCCTTCCCTCTAGCACAGGCTTCACAACCTTGCACATAATCCCTCACCTCAGCTCTCATTCCAGGCCACCAATATCGATTCCTCAACGCCAAAAGAGTTTTAGTAAAGCCCCAATGACCCGCAGTCTTATGATCATGACCCAATTCTAATATTTTCCTCCTCAAACCTTGTGGAACATACAATTTAGACCTAGCAAACCACAAACCCTCCAAACACTTACACTCCTCTTTGTGACGATTCAACCAATCATCCCCTGAATAATGCTTCTGCAATTCCATCCGCCAACCTTCCACTTTGACCTCCTCCTCTTTCTTAACCGTACGAGTTTGAGACCTAGTTTGCACAGCCAAACCCCACTGACTCTTAGTGAACACATCTTCTAAACTAGGAGGAGGATTGGGTCCTATTGCAGGATAGCGAGATAAGGCATCTGCCACCACATTCTCCTTACCCTTGATGTGCTTTAAAGAAAAATTAAACCGGGCAAAATACTGTGCCCACCTAACCAACTTCGGTGACAACTTTTGAGGAGCCTTTAAATACTGCAAATTCCGGTGATCAGTCAACACCTCGAAAGGGTGGATCGCTCCCTCCAGAAAATGACGCCAGGTCTGTAATGCACACCGCACCGCAAATGCCTCCTTCTCCCAGACCGGCCATTTCTTCTCCTGTTCACCAAACTTTTTCGAAAAGTACGCACATGGGCGTAACCTTCCCTGGACATCTCTTTGCAACAAAGCTCCCCCGTAGGCCCATGCAGAAGCATCACTTTGCACAACAAAGGGCTTCTCAGTATCTGGGTGCATAAGCAATGGGCCACTAGTAAAAGCTCTCTTCAAATTCTCAAACGCCATTTGACACTCCCTCGTCCAAAGTAACTTAGCCCCAGGAGACTTTACCCTCTTAGTCTCCCCCTTCCCCTTCGTTTTCAACAAATCCGTGAGGGGAAGTGTAATGGCAGCAAAATCCGGAATAAAAGTCCTATAAAAGTTTGCCAGACCCAGAAAAGCCTGCAGCTGTCTTCTGGTCTGCGGAGCCTCCCAGGACAAAACATCTTCAACTTTGGCAGGATCCATAGAAACACCTTCATTTATGTGATACCCCAAGAAATCAATTTGGTTCTTACTAAACTCACACTTACTCAACTTCACATACAACTTCGCCTGCCTCAACCTCTCCAACACTTCCCGGACCAACTTTATATGAGCCTCCTTTGTTCGGGTCATGATAACAATATCATCCAAATACACAAATACCCCTCTATACAGAAGGGGGTGCAACACCTCATTTATTAACTGCATAAATATACCGGGGGCGCCGGCCAAACCGAATGGCATGACGGGCCATTGATATAGCCCGAGGGGACAAAAAAAGCCGACTTCCATTTATCACTAGCTTTCACCCTCACCATATGGAACGCGTCTATCAAATCAAGCTTAGTAAAATATCGACCTCCCCCAACTGACCCAACAAATCCTTGATCAAAGGCAACGGATAACAGTTGGTGGTACTTATTGCATTTAACCCTCGGTAATCAATGCATAATCTTAACCTCCCATCTTTCTTTTCCCTAAACAATACTGGCGCAGGCATTGCTGAAGGAAAATCAACATGGTTTCTGCAAAGGCAAATCATGTCTTACTAACTTGTTAGAATTCTTTGAGGGTGTAAATAAACACATAGATAAAGGGGACCCAGTCGATATTGTTTACTGTGACTTTCAAAAGGCTTTTGACAAAGTCCCTCACCAAAGGCTCCTAAATAAGCTCTTCAGCCATGGAATCAGGGGACAGGTCTTGTCCTGGATTGGAACCTGGCTAAACTGTAGGAAACAAAGGGTGGTAATAAATGGACACTTCTAGATGGAAAGAGGTGAGAAGTGGCGTACCCCAAGGTTCAGTTTTAGGACCGTTACTTTTTAATTTATTCATAAATGATCTGGATGTAGAAGTAAATTGTGAGGTAGCAAAGTTTGCAGACGACACTAAATTGTTCAGGGTAGTTAAAAATGAAACTGATTGTAAAGAGCTCCAGAAAGATATCTCGAAATTGAGTGAATGGGCAACAAAGTGGCAAATGCATTTTAACCTAAACAAGTGTAAAGTCATGCACATCGGGGCAAAGAACCCCAACTACACCTACCAATTGATGGGGTCAAAGCTTTCCGAGACAAACCAGGAAAGGGATCTTGGGGTTTTGGTGGACAGCTCAATGAAGATGTCAACCCAGTGCGCAGCACAGGGTTCAAGGTAAGTGGTTCCAGGATATGTAACACGCTGACGACGGGTGAAAAGGAAGACACTGAGGTCCAAATTCAAGTTAGCAGTTGATATTTATCTCATATAATATGTCAAAATAAAGGCAGTATTCTGCATTCGTCGTTGTGAAACCGATAAGTCTTTTCAAAATAATATTCTATATTAGACGGTGTAGTAAAGCAAAGGGTAAGCCTTGAGAGACCACGTAGTATAATGATACTGAGTAAATCCACTGAGTATATATCAAATTAAGGTGTGGTTCTCAAAGGGGTCGACAATCATGGTCCCAATTGTTTCGCCAATCCTGGCTTCATCAGGACCCCAGGCTTAGTTGCTACACATAAGTTTCACAGGTCCGGATTTCTGTTAATATATACAAAATGCTTAATCAATACATGAATATTAAATAATACAAAGCCCGTACATGGAACTACATTAAAGCTGAAGGTGAAAGTACATACCAATCTCAATATTTCTTAAGATTAAGATGTGGGCGCAGCCACCGACGCGATGTAACCGAACACTGATGGAAGGGAAAGCGCATCAATTTAACTCTCTCTGGCAACACAGGTGTAATCATCCTAGCAGCTCGCTGATTGACAGGTGGTCGTTGAGGCCTCCGGATACTCAGATTTTAAACTGATTATCCAGAATTTTTCTCTTTTGAGTAAATGCATCTTAATATCACTGTGGTTTGGGGTTGATTTTCTCTAGAATAAGTACTTTAAAGTCCTCACAATGATGGAGCTCTTTGAAATGATTATAAAGGATGGAAGAATCATTTTTCGTTCTAAAACGCGATTTATGTTCCTGGATGCGAACTTTAAGTTCACGCCCAGTTTCACCTATATAATAAAGGGAACAACTACATATTAAACAATAAATGACGCGTTTAGATCCCCAGGTACTCCACCTTTTAAAGTGGAAGGTGCGGTTATGATCACTGGACTCAATGTATTTTTGCTGACTGATATGTTTGCATATCGAGCAGCGGCCACACGGATGGGTATAACATAGGGAGGGGTCAATGGGAACCGACTGAGGGGTGTCGGCATGCACCAGGATTTGTTTCAAGTTTTGAGTTTTGCGATAGGCAATCATTGGAGGTTTCTCTAAACCGGGAATAGTGTTGACTAGAGGCCAGAATTTTCGAACAATGCTTTCAATTTTTTTCGCATGCAGAGTAAGGGTAAGGGGCCAAATTAATCTATCTGGAGATGTGCGTTCTTTGGGTTGCAGTAGTTGGGATCTAGGTACTTTTTTGACTTTTTGATAGGCCTTATCTATGATATGTGAGGGATACCTGCGGATCTAAACGCGTCATTTATTGTTTAATATGTAGTTGTTCCCTTTATTATATAGGTGAAACTGGGCGTGAACTTAAAGTTCGCATCCAGGAACATAAATCGCGTTTTAGAACGAAAAATGATTCTTCCATCCTTTATAATCATTTCAAAGAGCTCCATCATTGTGAGGACTTTAAAGTACTTATTCTAGAGAAAATCAACCCCAAACCACACAGTGATATTAAGATGCATTTACTCAAAAGAGAAAAATTCTGGATAATCAGTTTAAAATCTGAGTATCCGGGAGGCCTCAACGACCACCTGTCAATCAGCGAGCTGCTAGGATGATTACACCTGTGTTGCCAGAGAGAGTTAAATTGATGCGCTTTCCCTTCCATCAGTGTTCGGTTACATCGTCGGTGGCTGCGCCCACATCTTAATCTTAAGAAATATTGAGATTGGTATGTACTTTCACCTTCAGCTTTAATGTAGTTCCATGTACGGGCTTTTGTATTATTTAATATTCATGTATTGATTAAGCATTTTGTATATATTAACAGAAATCCGGACCTGTGAAACTTATGTGTAGCAACTAAGCCTGGGGTCCTGATGAAGCCAGGATTGGCGAAACAATTGGGACCATGATTGTCGACCCCTTTGAGAACCACACCTTAATTTGATATATACTCAGTGGATTTACTCAGTATCATTATACTACGTGGTCTCTCAAGGCTTACCCTTTGCTTTACTACACCGTCTAATATAGACTATTATTTTGAAAAGACTTATCGGTTTCACAACGACGAATGCAGAATACTGCCTTTATTTTGACATATTATATGAGATAAATATCAACTGCTAACTTGAATTTGAACCCAGTGCGCAGCAGCAGTAAAAAAAGCAAATTCTATGCTTGGCATGATCAGGAAGGGAATCGAGAATAGGTCAGCAAATGTTGTATTGCCTCTCTACAAATCTATGGTGAGGCCACATTTGGAGTACTGTGTACAATTCTGGTCTCCGCACCTCAAGAAGGATATAACGGAACTGGAGAAGGTACAGAAAAGGGCAACAAGAATGATCCAAGGGATGGAGCGGCTCCCTTACGAAATCAGGTTGCAACGCCTTGGTCTTTTCAGCCTTGAAAGACGGCGTTTAAGAGGTGACTTGATCGAAGTGTATAAAATCATGCATGGGATAGAAAAAGTGAATAAAGAAAAAATATTTTCTCTGTCACACAACACTAGGACTAGGGGCACTCCTAAAGCTCCAAGGTAGGAAAGTTAGGACTAATATAGGGAAATATTTCTTCACCCAGAGGGTCATTGGGTTATGGAACTCACTTCCAGAGGAGGTTGTGACAGCGGTCAGCCTGGACAGCTTCAAGGCAGGATTAGACAGATTCATGGAGACCAAGGGAATCAGTAGCTACTGAAATGGACATCCAAGTGCCACCTCTGTGTAGATGGAGGCAGGCAGGATTTTCCCCGGGTACTGGTTGTGGGGGGTCGGGAGCAGGTGAGGGTCTTGCCCTCCTTTCTGCTAGAGATCCCCGTGTACAACTAGTGGGCCACTGTGTGACACAGAATGCTGGACTAGATGGGCTGAGGCCCGATTCAGCATGGCTCTTCTTATGTTCTTATGTTCTTAATGGGGGATTCCGACCTTTCAATAAATCCTTTCCTCAAATAATCATCGATTTGTTCCCTTAACGCCATCTTTTCTTGCACTGACATAGGGTAAATTTTTGGTTTAGGCAACAAAGCCCCCTCTTTAATCTCTACTCTGCATTGTACATTCCGGATAGGGGGAAGACATTTCGCTAACACCGGGTCAAACACGTCAGCATAATCCCCATATTCCTCGGGAATCCCTTGCAATTTATCCTGGACTCCCCCCTCATTCCCGATGAGAACTCTCTCTGTTGAGACCGGCTTACATTTTAACAACCCAGATTTCCAATCAATTTTGGGATTAGCCTGTTCCAACCAAGGCATCCCTAATACCACTTCATGTCCTTTAACGGGCGCTACTACAAAGTCTATCTCCCCCCCCCCCCAAGGTCCAACTCGCCCTTTTAACCCCTTTGTACTTAAAGGAAATGGTCCTCCCTCAACGAAAGACCCATCTAATTGAGCAAAATGCACAGGGGTTGACATGACTTTGGTTTCACAGTCTAGATTTTTGCAAGACTGGGAGAGATGATATTTTCAGAACAACCACAATCCACTAAAGCCCGGTGTTCTTCATAGTCCCCCTTTTACAAAGCTCCAAGGGGCAATGGATACTCAGGGACCCACACTCACCCCAGCAACAGGCTGTTCCACCTTTTCACCCAAAGCCCCTCCAGCCACAGCAACACGCTTTGAGTCCAGTATTTTTTCTGCCAACACTGCGATGCCAAATGTCCGGGTTTGGAACAGACAAAACAAAGGCCTCTCTCCCCATCACAGGCTTTCTCACGCCACCGGACTTCCCCTCACTGGCACCAACACGCCTGGGCTCTCCTCGAGATCCTCGACCATCTCCCGAACTGCGTCTCGGCTCTCCACGGAATCTCCCCACTGCCATCGTCTGGGCCTTCGACGCTGCACCTGGGCCAGGATCCCCTCTACATTGCCTGCCAGTTGAATCCAGCCATCGACATCCCCAGGGTCATCCCGATGAAGACACCATTCCAGGATCTCCCTTCTAAGACCATCCTTAAAGAGTTCCAGCAGTGTAGCCTGGGACCACTCAGCCACTTTCCCAGCTAGGCTCATGAACTCCTCCGAATATTCAGTCACCGACCGGGAACCTTGAGCCAAACACCGCAATGCCTCTTTAGCCTTCACCCGCTCCAACGGATCCCGGAAGCGATTCCTCACCGCCCGAAGAAATCCTTGCACTGTCCTCAAGCAAGGGTCTCGGCGATCGTGGCACTGGACGTACCACTCGGCAGCTCTTCCTTTAAAAACTGCTCCTACAGCTCGAACCCGGCTGCTCTCGCTCGGATACAAATGACCATAGTCCTCCATATGATCACTTACAGCTGCCACGAAGAAAGCAATTTTACAGGCTTCACCCTCAAACTCCACTCGTAGGGGCTCCTTCTGGGGTCTCCCACCATAGTCCTGGAATCGGGGTCCTTCCCTCCTACGGAAACCCTCCTCTGGCAACCGGATCCCTCTTCCCAATCCAGCCGATTGGGGACGCTCCAGCGATCTCCTCTCATTTGAAGACCCGGGCCTGCTTGGTTCCTTCTCTTCCCGAACAGGATCTAACCCCACTCCAAAGGGTTTCCTCACTTGGCTAACTCCCGTCCACACTCCCGCAGGAGATCTAGGACGAACTTCCGACTTCTCGCCATCCATCCAGGACTGATAGGTGAAATCTCCTCCTCCAGGAGCACTCCACATCGAATCCAAAGCCTGCTCCCTTCTCGACATCTCCCTGGACATCCGCCGGAAGGTATTCTCCATCGCCTCCATCCGGCACTGTAATACCTCCAACTCTGTCGGAGACTCCGGCTCAGTAGTCTCACTACCGCCTGCGGGCAGCCTCGTCTTGCCTCGCCCTTGAGCCGCCAGCGGGTCCACCTGAGCAGTCGTGCCCCACGCCGCTTCTCTGATCCCTCCTCCGGCTCCTCGAAAATCCACCTGAACAGGGGCGCCCCGAGCCGCTGCTTCTCTGGATTCTCCTCCAACTCTTCTAGTGGAAGAAGTGGAAAACGCCTTCCAGTTCCCCACTTCTCTGGGCTCATCTCGAAGACTACCTCTGTCCACCTGAGCCGACGCACGCCAAGTCGCCGTCGCTTCTCTGGACTCATCAGGAAATCCCACTTGATCGATCGTGGTCCATTCCCACTCCATCGTCCTTCGGATTTCCTCTGGAGCAAGGTTCCATCTATCCAGATAATCCTCTTCCTCCATCGCCAACCTCTCCATCTCTGGGAAAGTTAAAACTGCTTTGGCTTCTGTGAGGCCGCTCCAATTCCTCCGCAATGATCACGCGAAGTCTTCTGGTTGATCCAACGAAGTTTATTAGAGGTACAACACCTATAAAGCCAAAGCAGCGTCCCATCACCCAAACACACCTTTTATACTCGGCACCCTCCCCCCTCCACCTGCAATGTCCGGGAAAGGTTGCATCATATCCCCTCCTGACTCAGCAGTCCCAATGTCCAGTGGATATTTCATCATATCCCTTCTGAGTCAGCATTATGCAAGCCAGTGTTCGTTGTCCGGAAGAGGTCGCGTCATGTCCTTCCTGACTCAGCATAACTCCCGGGAGATTACATCATCCCCGGGAATTCCCCAGGGTGACGCCAGTCTCTTGCAAGCTAAGTCAGGCTGCGAGTTCCCGTAGCCTCCCCAAGGCTAAGAACCTCCAGCTCTGACACACCAGGATGTAGAGTGGGTCATGGGGGCTCTGTGTGCCAAGTTTGGTCTTGATCAGTCATTGGATTAGGTTTGCAGGTCTTTGCAGCAGTCTTGGTCTGAACCAGGATGAGTGAAGGTAGTTTGGTCTCAGTCATTGGATGAAGTCCCATCATCCATGGTCTGCCCTCCAAACTGCACCAGGATGTGGATGAGGGTTGGGTCATCAGGTCCCATCATCCATGGGGCACATGGGGGCACTTTGTGCCAAGTTTGGTCTTGATCAGTCATTGGATGAGGGTTGCAGCGGTCTCGGGAAGTGAGTGGAGATACTTCAGGTTCCACCATCCATGGTCCGCCCTCCTCCAAACTGCAGTAGGATGTAGAGTGGGTCGTGGGAGCTCTGTGTGGAAAGTTTGGTCTTCATCGGTCTTTGTTGGGGGCCACAGGCGTCTGTGGGAACCGAAGAGTGTGAAATTACTACAAATGTCATAATCCGTTGTCTGTCCTCCCCCGAACCTCACCAGGACAGAAAGGGGGTCATAGCGGTATTGTGTGCCAGATATAGATGAAGAGTGGGTCATGAGTACTCTGTGTGCCAAGTTTGGGCGTGGTCTGTGATTTGTAGGGGCTATAATGTTCTGTGGGAAGTGAATTGCATGAAGGTACTGCAAATCCCATCATTCGTGGCCCATCCTGCCCTAAACCGCACCAGGTTAAGTGGGGCATTGGGCCTCTGTGTGCCAAGCGTGGTCCTGATCATTGTCGTGGGCCGCAGTGAGTGACTGCCTGAGGCCTTCCTTTTCCCTCTGTGTCACCTTAGAATGTTGGAATATAGATGGCCAATCAGAGTCCTTTATGCAAATACTCCCTCAGTGGCAACCAATCCCCTCTATCTGCTGCCTTAGAATGTTGGAGTGCTGAGCCTGGCCAATCAGAAGACCATATGCAAATTGTCTCACAGTGGGAGCCAATCAGAAAGCTGCCACATATCCGCCCTTCTGCACACATACTGTACATACATACAAACATTCTGTTTTATTATATACTAGCTTGGGGACCCAGCAGTGCCCGGGTGATTTGAGAAAGGCATTGTGTGCCAAGGTTGGTCCTTATCAGATGTTTACGTGGCTTGCAGTGGTCACTGGAAGTTAGTGAAGGTACTGCAAGTCCTGTCATCCATGGTCCATCCTCCTCCAAACTACACCAGGATGTAGAGTGGGTCATGGGGTCTCTGTGTGCCAAGTTTGGCCTTGATCAGTCATTGGATGAGGGTCGCAGCAGTCTCAGGAAGTGAGTGGAGGTACTTCAACTCCCATCATCCATGGTCCATCCTCCTTCAAACTGCAGCATGATGTAGAGTGGCTCATGGGGGCTCTGTGTGCCAAGTTTGGTCTTTATTGGTGATTGGATGAGGGTCACATTGTTTTCAGGAAGTGAGTGAAGGTACTGCAAGTCCCATCATCCATGGTCCATCCTCCTTAAAGCTGCAGCAGACTGTAGAGTGGCTCATGGGGGCTCTGTGTGCCGCGTTTGGTCTTGAGTAGTCATTGGATGAAGGTCGCAGTGGTCTCGGGAAGTGAGTAGAGGTACTTCAACTCCCATCATCCATGGCCCATCCTCCTTCAAACTGCACCAGGATGGGTCTTGGGGGTTCTGTGTGCCAAGTTTGGTCTTGTTCTGTCGTTGGGGGCGGCAAAGTGTTTTGGCCTTAAACTCCCACCATGCCTGACTGCCTCGGGCCTTTTCCTTTCCCCCCTCTGGCAGTTTAGAGTGTCGGAATGTTTATTATTTATTTATTTATTTATTATTGCGATTTCTGCGCCGCCGACTCCCGAGGGCTCGCGGCGGCTCACATGCTAATGGCTCAGTGCCAGAGGTACAGCATAAAACATAGAGCACAAAAGATGTAGCTCAAAATTAAAAACAAGCAATACAATTAAAACAATTAAAACAATTAAAACAGCAATTAAAACAGCAGCGGTAGCCGATAGATCGGACCGGGCATGAATAAGGGCCTACTCCCCAAAGGCCTGCCTAAACAGATAGGTTTTGCAGGCCCGTCTGAAGGGGAGTAGGTCCCTCAGGGTTTCTGGCCTCAGCCGGAGGGCGTTCCATAGCGTAGGAGCTATCACGGAGTGCCCTCCGGCGAGTGGATGTTAAGCGAGCTAGCTTAGCAGATGGAACTGCCAACAGGTTGGCCTCTACAGACCGTAGTGATCTCGGTGGGCAATATAGGGCGAGACGGTCCCTCAGATACGCTGGCCCCAGGCCGTGAATGGCCTTAAAGGTAAGAACCAACACTTTGAAGGCGACCCGGTGCTCAATAGGCAGCCAGTGCAGATCCCGCAAGATTGAGTTATTCGCAGCCTGCTGGAGCCCCAGACAGGAGCCGGGCGGCGGTGTTCTGCACCAGCTTGAGCTTCCGGATCGACGACATAGGCAGGCCAACGTAGAGCGCGTTACAGTAATCTAGCCTCGAGATGACCGTGGCTTGGATCACCGTGGCTAGGTCGTTCCGGGGAGAGATAGGGGGCCAGCCTCCTTGCCTGACGGAGGTGAAAGAAGGCAGCCTTGCTGGCCATGGAGACCTGGGCCTCCATGGTCAGCTGGGAGTCCAGATGGACGCAAGGCTCTTCACTGACGGCGCTGGATGTAGTGCCGCACCGTCCCAGGGTCGGAAGCCGGGCACCCATCCCGCCCGGGCGGCCCAGCCACAAGATCTCCGTCTTCGCTGGATTCACCCTCAACCTACTGGCTCGCAGCCATCCAGTGACGGCTTCAAGGCAATGTTGAAATTATCGGGGGACGGATTCCGGCCTGCCCTCCATCCTCAGAATGAGCTGAGTGTCATCGGCATATTGGTGACAGGTCAGCCCATAACTCCGCACCAGCTGTGCAGCGGCTGCATGTAGATGTTAAATAACAGAGGAGAGGATGGCCTTGAGGGACCCCACAAATCAGTGGGGAGCCCTCAGAGACCACCCCGCCCCTCCTCACACGCTGAGACCGCTGGCGGAG
This sequence comes from Anolis apletophallus, assembly GCA_030556195.1. Lineage (NCBI taxonomy): Eukaryota > Metazoa > Chordata > Lepidosauria > Squamata > Anolidae > Anolis > Anolis apletophallus. Next base: position 22,908 of record JARBWK010000649.1, read on the forward strand.
GAAGGAGGCCAGCCATTTAAGGGCTGTCCCCCTCACTCCGGCCATGGCCAGGCGGTGGATCAAAAGATTGTGGTCGACCGTGTCAAACGCTGCCGTGAGGTCCAATAACACGAGCAGCGCAGACCCGCCTTGGTCGAGCTGGCAGCGGAGTTGATCTGTGATGGAGACCAGGACCGTCTCCGTCCCGTGCCCCGAGCGGAAGCTGGACTGGAAGGTCAAGCCATGTTGCATCATCCAAGAAGGACTGCAACTGCTCCATTACTGCCCTCTCAACCACCTTGCCCAGGTACGAGAGATTCGACACCGGGCGGTAGTTGGAGGGAACGAGTCCAATGATGGTTTTTCTTCAGTAATGGAGCCACCACCGCCTCTTTCAAGCACTCTGGAAAAACTCCTTGCTCAAGGGAGCTGTTAATGATATTCAACAGAGGCTTCACGTAGCCTCCAGGCAAGATCTAACAAGCCAGGAGGGGCACGGGTCAGGAGCAGGTGGTAGGGCGAGCTGCAGTCACTATCTTGTCAACAGCATCTCGGCCCAGTGGCCGAAACCGGTCGAGGGTGGGCCCGGCGGAGGGCCACGGGTCTCTAGCTCTCTCACTGTATCAACTGTGGCTGGGAGGTCCCGGCGGAGGCTCAGTATCTTGTCTGCAAAAAGCTCTGGAAAGCACCGGCAGTGAGGGCCTGATCGCTATTTTTTGGGACAGTAGGGACCGTCGTCAAGGACCGAATCACCTTAAACAATTGGGCCGGGCGTGAGCCTGCAGACGCTATCAAGGCAGAGAAGTATTCATTTTTGGCTGCCTTGACAGCATGCTCATAAGTCTCCTTTAGTAGCTTATAAGCTGATAATGAGGCTTCGTCACGGAGCTTCCGCCACGCGCTCAAGCCGTCTCCTTTCCCGCTTCATGGTCCTGAGGTCCCTGTGTACCAGGGGGACCGATGATTGCGGGGTCGGAGAGGGCGCTAGGAGCAATCTCGTCGAGGGCTCTGGCCAGTGAGGTGTTCCAAGCCTAGACAAGCCTCGACTGAGACGCTGGTAGACTCCAGATCCTCAGAGCATTCAGGAACCTATCAGGTTCCATAAGTCTCCTTGGGCGAACGAAAACCGTTCGGCGCTTGCATGGGGGAGGCCGGTGCTCAACCCGGATCCTTAGAGCACAGTGGTCCGACCATGGAACCTCTATTACAGAGGCTAGGTCCACTTGAACCCTGCGCTGAACACCAAATCGGTGTGTCCGGCCGAGTGTGTGGGTCCCGAGTTACACAGGAGAGGCCTAATGTCGCCATGGTCGAAATTAGGTCCGCGGCTGCGGATGGAGTAGAGGCAGGGATCGGGCGTGGACATTGAAGTCCCCAAGACAATGAGTCTGGGAAACCTCAATGCCCACACAGTCTCCAGCAGCCGCGCCAGGTTTCTCTCCGCCGGTGCGCAGGGCGCACGGTACACCAGCAGGATTGCCAGGCTCTCCGGGACTCCCACACTAGGCCAACACTTTCGAGCCCCTAGGTGACAAGCGCAGGAATCGCTCTAAGGTGTATTCCATCTCGGGAGAGTATTGCCACCCCCCGTCCCTCGTTCCTATTCTGGTGCGTGGCAACGTAGTCAGGGGGGGACCACTTCCTGGAGGCAGATGGAGTCGGCTCTCCTGCAACCAGGTCTCGTGATGCAGAACAGGTCCGCTTTGAGATCTTCACAAAACTCCCCTGACAATGGCGGTCTTGTTTGAACGGAGCGTACGCTTACCAGCACCAGAGTGGAAGGTGGGAAAACTGGATGTCTACCAACAGCGTGTCTGGGGATAGGCGCAGGTCAGAACCGGGTCGAACCGCCTTCGACTCGAACCGGTTCTCGTAACGTTAGCATTAGGCCTGCGCCACCGTACTCACCTGCCCCGAGATCACTGGGATACTCAGCGGACCCACTTGGCAAAAGCTGGCTTGGGTTCAGTTTCGGCACACCCCGTGAAAAGGATGCCTGCGAGGGTCTCGGACATTCATCGCCGATTCAATTGGCAACTCCCTAGTCCCCAACCCCCCATTCCCAACACAGGAAACTGATACCCGATCCTTGGCCAGACACCCATGCCCCTGGTGATGCCCAGCTGGCAACCTGCCCGTTTGGTTGTTGGGGTGACCCTTCTGGTCCATTGATGGAATTGCAGGCTGGTCGGCCCGGGCCAGTTCATGGGTCTGGGCTAAACGGTTCTCCTTTCGAGTGTAACTGGCCCCCCCAGAAGGTCCGTGCTCGAAAGATCTTTTCCGAGTCGTGCTGACCCTCCCTCTTCTGGGCTGGGGGCCGGCCTGCATCTCGGTAGCAAGTACATTCAGGCCCGGCTCAGCGCTAGCCTGGGCTGTAGCTGGAGGCAAAGGGGCAGTCTGCTGTTGGGACCCCAGATCACAATTGGGGCCCCCAGAACTGCTGGCTATCATAAGGTCTGAGTTAGTATCGGCTACAAGAGTGTCAGGCTGTGGATGAAGTCGGAGGGGGCTGACGCGGTGGCTGCCAACTTCGTCACGTCTCTTCCTCAGCCGTCGGCGTCTTGCCTGGCCCGGCCAACTTTCGGTGGCTTCTTCTGACTGTTGCCCAGCAACATAGGGCACAGGGAGGTTTTTAGCTGGCAGGTCAGCGGGGAGTCGGCCGGCACGGCGTCCGGGCCGTCCCCCAGGGGCCTTCGCCAGGACCTGGGAGATGTTTATTTATTTATTGTTGCGATCTCTTAGTCACCCCTTCCGACTGGCTCGGGGTGACTTACACATCAATGTAACACTTACAGGTCATTAAAAACACGGTAAAAACATAATAAAAACACAATACACAGTAACATATCAAAACATGGTAGGAAGACCGTTCAAGGCCTTGAAGGTCAGAACCAGCACTTGGAAGGTGATCCGGTGCTCTGTTGGGAGCCAGTGCAGTTCCCGCAGAACCGGCGTGATGTGGCAGCGAGATGGAAGGCCTGCCACCAGCCGAGCTGCGGCGTCTGCACAGCAGCTGCTTCTCCGGATCACCGACAGAGGTAGGCCCATGTAGAGGGCATTACAGTAGTCCAGTCTAGAGATGACCGTGGCTTGGACCACTGTGGCTAGCTCGTGGCGGGACAAGTAGGAGCCAGCTTCCTCGCCTGCCAGAGGTGGTGAAAACGCTTCCGCTGACGGTGGAGATATGTTTCTCCATCGTCAGGTGGGAGTCGGGCGTGACTCCTAAGCTTTTAGCGATGGTTACGGGCGGAGTGTCGCCCCACCCAGGGTTGGAAGCTGGATCTCACGGACCCAGACGGCCCAGCCACAGGATCTCTGTCTTAGCCGGATTCACCTTCAACCTACTGGCTCGCAGCCATCCAGTAACCCATGGAAATTATCGGGTACGGAGTCGGGCCGGCCCTCCATCCCCAGAACGAGCTGGGTGTCACCCGCATATTGGTGACACTCCAGCCCGAAGCTGCGCACCAACCGAGCAAGTGGTCGGACGTAGATGTTAAATAATAAAGGGGAGAGGATTGCCCCCTGAGGGACCCCGCAATGAAGGGGGGCACCTCCTGAGACAACCCTCGCCTCCCTCACCGCTGGAGCCGGTTCCGGAGGAAGGAGGACAGCCAATTAAGGATTGCCCCCCTCAACCCGGCCACGGCCAGACGGTGGGTCAAAAGATCATAATCGACAGTATCTAACGCTGCCGTGAGGTCCAATAACATGAGCAGCACCGATCCACCGTGATCCAGTTGGTAACGCGGCTTGTTGGTGGTGCTGGCCAATTAGAGGCGTTATGCAAATACTCCCACAGTGGCAACCAAACATGTTGTTAGAATGTAGAGCCTGGGAGCCCCTTCTGGCAGTTTAGAGTGTCGGGAATGTTGGTGGTGCTGGCCAATCAGAGTCCTTTATTTATTTATTTATTTATTTATTTATTAACTCGATGGTATACCGCCCTCACCCAGGGCTCAGAGCGGTGTAAAACAAGGA
>JARBWK010000650.1:0-26833 GCA_030556195.1 Anolis apletophallus
CCAACTTTTCCTCTTCCGAACCAACTGTCAGATCCCAACTGTCATTCCTCAAGATTCCACATCAGTCTTGAGCCCCCCCATCTGGTGTCAAAATTTCAAACTGCAGTAATACTTTTTTGGGTTTCGGGAATTTTGCCATTAAAAATGAAAAAATCTGACAGACACCACATGGGTCTCCCCCAAAACCCCCTGCCATGCACAAAGCCCCCATAAAAGCACCCCTGACAGATGGCCATCCCCCCCAAAACCCAATAAAAAAATTTTTATTGGCATATATAAAAGACATATAAATGAGTATAAATTATAAAAGAGGAAACTTCCATTTTTTAAAACACGCCAATTTACAATTCATTCAAGAAATTGCCACTGAAAGGCGGGGGTTTAAAAAACTTAGTTCAAGGGAAAATTATTTTTTTTGGGGGTTTTTGGGGGTTTTCCCCATAAACTATTTTTTTAGTAGCAAGCGGGTTTCTTTTTTTTGGTAGAGTGGGAGGAAAAGAATAGGGGGATGGAACCAGCCCCCGGAAAAAGGACAAAGCCCTTTTGCCCTAATGGGCCCCTTTAAAGGGTTTTTCCTCGGGGGAGATAGGGCCCCCCCTTTTCCCTTTTGTCCCAAAAAATTGGGAGCACATGGTCACTCCCACCAATTCTTTTCACTTCCATTTCATTGACCAGATCCCTTTTGGGGTTAAAACCCCCAAGAATAGCGGGCCCCCCCTTTTGTTGCCTTTTTTACCTTCGGGGAAATAAGATTGTTAAGGGGTGAGGAATTTTTTGGGAAAAATTTTTTTTTCCAAAACAATTATCAGAGAATTAAGTCCCCATTACTACTATATGTCTTCTTTATGCATATTTGGTTTTGATAAAGGGAAAGGGCCCTTCACCCCCCCCATCTGGCTTGGAGGTTTGAGTAGCCCCCCACAACTATGTCTTTTTCAGCCCTTTTTCCCCCTTTGGGTTTTCCTGATTGAGTTTTTTTTCCAGGCTACCATTGGGAGAAATTGTCACAGGCAGAAAAATTTTGGGGAAAAAGGGGGGAGGGGGCTGGAAGGTTGTTGAAAGAAATTTTTTGGTATCTTGACGGGGGTACATTTAACTTACTGCCAAAAAAGGATTGTATTGCTAGTCAGCATTAAATGATTCAACTGCCCCCCCTTTCTTTTTTTGTAAAAAGGGGGAAATTGTCATTTTGTTTTTGTTTTGGGCGGGCCCCCCCCCCTGAGGGGGTTGGGGAAAGGGTTCAAGAGATGCAATTGAAAGAAATTCAGCAGATGAGAGGAGGACCCAAATTTCCCTTTTTTTGCATGACATTCCTTCCATTAGATTCTCCTCTCTAGTTCAGCCCCGTAACAAAGAAAAACCCCTTTTATTTCAACTGTAGACGGGATTCCTTTTCTACTGCAACAAAGGTGATTTTTTAACACAACACCAGAGAAATTTTTTCATTTTTAAAAACAATTGCAATGAGTGAATGATGCCTTTTATATTTTTATCTTACCTTTTTTATGAAATGTCTTCTCCCCCCCCTCCAAATTCCTGGGGAAAAGAGATCAGCCAATCCGAAAGGGGGTTTTTCCCCAGAGAAAAATTTTTTTTTCTGTGGTTCCTGTTTTTGGGAGAAAAACCCCAATTTTAACGAGAAATTTTTCCCCCCATTTTAATAAATTTAAAAAAACCCATCCTATTTCAATTTATAGAAAGATTTGGGGGGGAAGGAGAACAAAATTCAAAACTTTTTTTGAAAGAGTTTAACAAAATCATAAAAAAAAAAAAAAAAAATTTTTAAATAAAAAAAAGCCAAGTTTATGGTTTTAACCCCATGCAATAAAAAGGGAAAAAGGGGGAAAAAAAATTTTTAAATAGCGGTTTTAAAGGGGGCCCTTTTTTTGGACTAACCCCCAGAAACCCTTTAAACCAGTTTACCAGCTGTTAAATTTTTGGGGGGAGTTGAAGCCCAAACCCCGGGGGGCCCGGAATTGCCCACCCCTGCTAAAGGTTTTATCGAAACAGGGTTGATATCCCCAAAGGATCTTTCATACCCAAAAATAATTTACATCATCACTAATATTCATCATTTTCAAAAAAAAGTAATTATGAAACATGTAACAAAATTTGGGGAGGGGCGGGAAAAGGAATTTTTTATCTTGTTAAAGGGGGAAATGTGTCCAATTTTAATTTGACTTATTAAAAGTACTTATTTAAATGTTTGTTTCAATATTACTTTTGCTCCACTTTTCTTATCTTTTTTTCCCTTACCTCTCTCTACATTCAACACGCCCTTCCCAAATCATGTGTGGGGGAAAATCTGAGGGGAAAATTTTTTTAAAAAACATTAGGGGCCTTCAATCGCCCCAAATAGAGAAAGAGCACAATTTTTAAAATTTTTTAATGGGAAAAGGGGGGAAAAACTATTTCGGTTTTTTTTGATTGAAAAAACACCATGCTTGACAGCAATTTAAATTTGCATCTTCGTTACCCCGTTGGGGGCCCTCTAAGATAAAAAAGAGGTCTGAATGAAAATTTCTGCAGAAACTATTCAAGACTGCTTCAGCTACTCATATATATTTTGGAATTATTTTTATGAATAACTAACTCTGCCAATTGCCCCATTATTTTTTTTTTAAAATTATACAGGGGAAGGGGGAAATTTTTTTTTGGGTTTCAATTTTTCAGGAAAAAATTAAAGGGGGTAAGGGGCCCCCCCCCACACCCCCCAAATGTTTTTTACACAGCAAGCTAGAGGGGAAATTTTAAAATTGTAGTATAGTTTTTTATTGGGAACGGAACTTAAAAAGGGAAATCTTGGTCATAGACTCCCGGATGTCATTCCAAACCAGTTTGCAATTGTGTTGAAACAGTACTTTTCTATAAAAGGGGGAAAACCCCCTGATCAAAGCAAGATGAATTGATGTTCCCAAAATGTTTTTAGTCAGGATTATATGCCCCCCTGCAGCAAGTTTTGGGGGAGGCATCTTTAGTCTGAGTGTTGTGGATTTTCTTCGACCTCTGCAGACTTCCTTATTTCCAAGTCTAGACATTTTTCGAATTTCCAGTTCGCAGACAGAGATCTGGCTACAAAGCAATAACTTTCCATGTTTGATCTTGTTTGCTGTTCTTGTGGCTGCTGCTGCTTCTTTCTTTTAAAAGAATCAAGTATCTGCACAGCTTCACAGGTAATTTCAGACACTGATAAGGACCTCCTTCTTAATTAAGCATTTTCTTTTGTTTGGTAAAGTTCTTTTGGAAAACTTCCACCTTATGCAAGTTGTGCACCACTAAACAAATCTTAGCTAATCAAAAGTACACCAACCTTTTACATAATACTCAAAATAGGGAAAAAGCTTGTCATTTTTAATTAATATTTTAAGTGTTTGTAGTAACAATGCTTGGGAACTTGGAAAATGCAGAAGTGATTAATTGAGAAGTCCCTGTCTTGCAAGATTTTGAACTCTTGTATTTTCACAATTTTCCTGGAAAAAACATTAAAAGGGCAGACATGTGTTTAGGGCATGAGTTGAATGGAGTTATGTAAGGCAGGCATGCAAAAATAGTTATTAAATGGATTGCCATGATAGGCATAATCCAGTCTCAAGCCGGAAACCAATGTTCACTATCCCTCATCCTCAAGAGTTGCAGCCAGGATGTTCACTGAGGCTGGCTATGGGGAGTGGATAATGTCCCTGTTGCAACAGCTCCACTGGTTGCCAATGTGCTTCTGGGCACAATTCAAAGTGATGGTTATGACCTGTAAAGCTCTAGACCGTTCAGGTCCAGGCTATTGGGCCAACTGTGTCCTCTTGTAGAAACCTGACGAGTCCCTGAGATCTTCAGGAGAGGCCCTTCTCCCAGTCCCACCTCCATCTTAAGCTTAGTTGGTGGGAATGAGAGAGCAGGCCTTCTCAATGGCTGCCCTTTGATTCTGGAACTTCCTGCCCAGGGACGCCAGAATGGCCCCTCCCTTCTATCCTTCCAGAGTCAGCCTAAAACCTTTTTATTCAAACAGGCATTTAAATATGAAGGTGTTTAAGATCTAGTGAGGGGATGCTATGTTTTTAAATTTTGAATGTGTTTTGCTGGTTTTAAACTGAAATTTTAATGTTTATGTTTAATTCTGTTTTAATGTTTGCATATTTGTATATTTTAAATTGAATACCTGTGCTTTTATGTCAAGTCACTTTGAGTCCCCTTTCGGGAGCTAAAGCAGGATATTACTACTACTACTACTACTACTACTACTAATAATAATAATAATAATGCGTAAACACCCTCTGAACAAATCCTGCCAAGAAAAGCCCTTCATGATAGGTTCAAGTTAAAGTCACCATAAATCAGAAAAGAATGGAAGGCACACAACAATAGCAACAACAGGGTGATAAGCCCTCTGTTTAAGGAGCTCTATTAGCTGCTGTTCATCTTCTGGTCCCAATTCAAGTTACAAATTATCACCTATAAAGCTCTGAACAATTTTGGACCTGCCTATCTTCGTGACCGCATCTCTTACTACAAACCTGCACAATCTCTTCAATTCTCTGGGGAGGCCCTCCTTTTGCCCCTTCCTCCATCATAGACATGGCTTGTGGGAATGAGAGAGAGAGCCTTCTCTGCTGTAGCCCCCCGGCTTTGGAACTCACTGCCTAGTGAGATTAGGCAAGCCCCCACCCTAGCAGCCTTCAAGAAAAATTTTAAAACTTGGCTTTTCTGATGTGCCTTTGGAGAGTGATCATATATCCCATTTTTGTCTGCTTCACCTACAGTGTTGTCCTCATGATGCACTCCCCCCATCCTTAATGGGCTCCTCCCCCACAAATTCACTTTCCTCCTATCTCATCCAGGGTTTTATCATTTTATTTGTGTTCAAATTTCCATTATGTTATTTTGCACTGTTTATTTTATCTTGTTATTTTATTTTGAGGTATTGTGGGGGGTTGCTAGAGGGTTTCAAAGGGGTCACCGAAGAACATCAGAAAACATATATTTCTGATGGTGTTAGGAATCTCTTTGGTAGAGAAGGCTGAAGATCCCTCAGCCTGTCCTTCTCTTCCTTTTTGTAAACAGACGGTGACTCCCCCCACTAAAACCCATGGGAGTTCTGTATGGGATGTTTGGCCCAATTTTGTCACTGGTGGGGTTCAGAATGCTCTTTGGTTGTAGGTAAACTGTAGATCCCAGGAACTACAACCCCCAAATGTCAAGGTCTATTTTCCCCAAACTCCACCAGTGTTCACATTTGGGCATATTATTATTATTATTACTATTATTATTATTTATTTATTTATTTCAGCTTGGTAGACCACTCACTCCGAAGCTCAGAGTGGTTTTCAACAATAAAATACCAATAAAAACACATAACCACATTAAAACAGCGTTAAAACCAATTCCACCCCCCCCAGTAAAACTGTAACAGGACAGCAGTGATGTAGTGGCAGTGACGTGGCGGGTAGCAGGTTATGGCGGGCACCGGGTCAGAGCCGAATGCCTGCCTAAACAGCCAGGTCTTAACAGCCTTACGAAATGTCACTGCCCGCAGGGCTCGCGTCTCTTCAGGTAACGAGAGTTCCATAGCGTTGGTGCGGCCACTGCGAATGCCCTCTGCCGCGTACTGGCTAGCCTGTAGGTCTTTATGCCAGGCACTTCCAACATGTTGAGCCCCTCTGAGCGCAGTGATCTTCTGGGCACGTATGGGGTAAGCCGCTCCCTCAGGTACACTGGCCCCAAACCATATAAGGCCTTGAAAGTTAGAGCTAACACCTTGAAGAAGACCCGGAATATTGAATATTAGTGCCAAGATTGGTCCCAATCTATTATTGTTTGAGTCCACAGTGCTCTCTGAATGTAGATGAACTACAGTTCCAAAACTCAAGGTCAGTGCCCACCAAACCCTTCCAGTATTTGCTGTGGGTAATGCGATTTCTGTGTGCCGAGCTTGGTTCAATTCCATTGTTGGTGGAGTTCAGAATGCTCTTTAATTGTAGGTAAACTATAAATCCCATCAACTACAGCTCTCAAATGACAAACTAAAGCCCCTCCCAACTGCATCAGTAATCAAATTTGGGCGTATTGGGTATTTGTGCCAAATTTGGTCCAGTGAATGAAAATACATCCTGCAAATCAGATATTTACATTATGATTCATAACAGAAGCAAAATTACAGATATGAAGTAGAAACGAAAATAATTTTATGGATGGGATCACTACAACATGGCAGTAGAAATACTGCTATAAACTGCATAGTAATTCCAGGGAAGCAGAACACATCCAGAATCCTGCTTCCCTGGAAACTTTGCAACCAGTAAAGTTAAAGGCTGTTCTCTAAATCTGTTACTACTATTCCTGCTGCTTCTTTATTCTTCTCTTCCTCCTCCTTTTCCCCCTTCTTTATCCTACAAAAGATGGGTTACATTGATCATCTTTTTAGAGCTGACCAAATAGGTTTTTTGCCTAAGGCAAAGCACAATATGGTGGTGCTCTTCTCCAATCTGGATAGAGACAGTGGGTTACGGCTCCAGAGGGCCTGTTTGCATTGCTTGATGTAATAGTGTTGCATGCTTGCAACCCTTTCTTAATGTTTTTTGCAGTTGCATATCTGTGTGCCTTTGAGTTTTGGCACCAAAATTGCTCCTTAGGGACCTAAGTCCGCAACCCTGGGACCACTATTGACCACACATCCATTCTCATAGTATTCAGAGGGTCCCAGCGTGACGGCATATAACCAGACTTTTTAGCTGATGACATCTCCCTTTATTTAGTTTTAATTATATAGCTACAATCCAAGTCCTCACTTGACTTTTGGCGAGGTTAAAAAGTAGACCTAGAAAAAGCAATGTCAATAAGGTTAGATTGACAAAAGGTTCCTCACTTTTTTAGTTTTCTGCTAGGGAATCTGCCATGTAATCCAAAATATGCTGAGTACAGTTAACTGCTTTGCACAGCTGTTTACACACAGACCTCCATGGCTTTATTTGGATAAGAGATATTTGACTGAAAAGAAAACCCTGCCCTTTCTAGAAGGCTGTTGATACAGCTCACTCCTCCACCGCTGGCAGGAAGTCATGGGCAATGATGCATTTTAGAGTTCACCATTTTGGGTCCTGCAATGAACCATAAATATTCATGGTGTATAAAAGTGTAGTCAGATAAAATCAAACAAGCACAGCACACATAAGCAATATTTCAGAATGGGAGAACTTTATAACACCTGCAGTGCACATATGTATTTACTTCCTCTGGCTTTTCATAGCATCAAATGCATTGTGAAACGCATTCATGTGAGAGGTATCTGATCTTTAAAGAGATTAAAGGCACCTTACAAAGAAATGCTGGTATCAAAACTTTGTATTGAAATGAATACCTTGAACATATGAAGTGGAATAACAAAATGTAGACCTCTGACAGTTTTGGCTTCAGACATAATAAAGGTAGGATATCCCTTATCTAAAATTCTGAAATTCTGAATACTCCAAGATCCAAAAGTGTCCACATAGGTAGCTAAGCTAGTGATAGAGTGAAGTCTTTGGTTTCAATGGACACAAACTTTGCTTCATGAAAAACAGTATTAAAAGTAGTGTGTATAAAACTACCTTCCGGCTATGTGTATAAGGTGTATATGAAACAAATTATTTTTGTATTTGGACTTGTGTTTCCTCTCTGAGATATCTCATAAGTGTTTAAAAAAGCATATACATCACCATTTGCTGGTTGGATAGCTGCCACAGTTTATCTATCCAAAATGCTTGAGAACAGAAGTTTTCTGTATTTCAATATAGTTAGATGGATGGATGGATGGATAGATATTTTGAAATACAGAATACTTCAGGTCCTAAACATTTCAGATAAATAAAGTGAGGCAGCTAACCAACCAGCAAATGCTGAAAGGCATCAATAAGGTGTTCCAAGAAACAGCTTATTTGTCTTATAAACTACCCTGCTGCATTCTGGTGTAGTACTAAACCATGTCTAATGCTGTTTGTCTAGCAACCTTTTGCACATGGTATAGGAAAGGGTTGAGTTTTCCTTTTGATTTTAGTATTACCAAGAGCTGCCATACATGGTAAATATCAAGAATGACATTGTATTGGAAAACAATGTTGTAAGTGACACATGATCTGTCACTACCTCTTAAACAGATGTATCAGAAAATGTTGTCACATCAGTAGTAAAATTGGATTCAATTATCAGCATGGGTGGAATAACGAATATAGGGGAGGGCACCTCCTTGCAAATTTACACCTGGGCACATGCAAACACAAAGTCATTGAGGTCTATGTATGCATGCTTTAAAACAACACATATGTGCCAGTCCCTCTTGTCCTTATCGCTAGAATGTTTTGGAGTGGGGTTAGAAAGATGGCCCCAAGTCTCTGTTTTCAAATATTACAATAACTGCGAAGGCCTTTCCTACCCACAAAGTGGGAAGGAGAGAAGTTTGCCTCCCCCTTTGAAAAGAGACGATGGTTCCTTCCTGGAACCATCCAGATCAGGGGGCGTGGATGGCCTTTAGCTGATCCGCCCCCTGTAGAGTCATTCTGAACAAGGTTCGGAGGGAGTAGGACGTGCTCCCTCGAACCTCCAGAAGAAGAAGAGGAGAAGAACAGAAGGCTGAGGTCGGTAGCGGGGGCCCAGGTGGGGAGGGGGCTTCATCCCCCCTGCCCCCCCCACCCCGGCCTGGGCTCGGTGGGCTCCCTTACCGAGGGAAGCCTGCATTACCAGGAGGAGAAGCGGCGGCGCTGGTTTTTGGCGATATCCTCTTTCCTCGTGCGGTTATGGCTGAGCTAGGCCCATTCCAGCCTGGCTCGGGCTGGACTTCGGGGGACGGGGGGCCTCCTTCTACTGCCCCTCCCCCCCCACCTGGACCTTGGGGAGGAGCCCGACCCCCGGCCACGTGGGTAGCGGCAGCGGGCCTGGGCCTTCCCCCCCTTCCTTTTTCTTTTGTGCGTCGCGGGGGCTGGTGGAAGCCAGCGGGCTGGGTCCCCGCGTCTTCCTCCACCCACGGCGCTTTAAAGGGGCACCGCCGGGGTTTGGCGGCCTGGGCGGCTGGACTTCAGCGTCGGAGGCAGGCGCCATGAGCGCGCCTCCACACCTCCCGCGAGCGCGCTTCGGGCGGCCGCCGGGGGTAATTGCAGCCCCGGGAAAATAGGGAGGGCTGCTGGCTTGAGAAAGGGAGGGCTGTTGGCAGCATGGCGGCGCCTTCCCCTTCGTCTCCCGCACGAGCATTTTTAGTGCGCTTTAGGCGGCGGGAAGGTTTATTCCAGTTGGAGGGAAGGGATGCCTCCCCCCCTGCTTTTGCCTCGCCGGCGTGAGCTGGGGTGGCCTCCTTGGGCCCCCGCTGTTGGGGGCGCCAAGGTGGGAACGGGTGCCTCGAACCGCCCCTCCCATCTTGAGGCCGCCATTTTGGGAATGGGTTGCCTTGCAGCAGCCACGAGGCTGCTACAAAATGGCGGCCCCCATGCCAGCCACATGGCACAGCGGCCATTTTGTTTTAGTTGAGGCCCATGGTTCCTAATGCAGATAATGGATGGGTATTGGGGGTTTAAGCTAGGTCTATCTTTTAGTGAGTCAGTGCCTTTTTCTACAGCTATGGGGGGTTAATTGTATGGTTACCAACAGGTTATTAATTAATTTTTGATAGTTGCTGAATTTGGCTTAGGGAGCCTCTGACTTTCGGTTTGGTTGGCTGTTGACCTAAACCCTGCAGCCATAACATATGGGATTGCTAAATTTTTGATGTCTAAGGATTTAGCTAGGAGGTGTATTGTTGATAAGCAGATAGTAATGATTTGAACAATAAATAGTTTAATTACTTAATAATGATACATAATTAAATAATATCATTATTTATATAATATATATATTTTAAAAAATTAAATTAAAAATTAATAATAATATAATAAAATACAACCCTGCATTGAACACCAATAACAGTTGTGCATGATTACATATGTGGGTACATACCCGCACACATATGTATGAATAAATAATGTTGTGAGTAAGGTAAATTAGCCACATAAAATTTTTCTGGTTAGCGGGTTATGCGTTCGAGACAGGCTTGGGGCTGGGTGGTTGCCCGGCCTGGTGCCCAGCCAGCTGCTAAAATGGCCTTTTGGGGCGCTTAGAATAAGCGAATTGGTGTCCTATAGTGCTCTGCTCTTTTCAGACGTGACATTGGTACAGAACACTTTACAAATTGGAATTAGAGTATCTAAAATGGATCAGCAAGGAAAAGGCTGTGTGATTAGTTTAGCTAGATGTAGCGATGTTGACTTGTGCCCAGTAGGGGCCATGTCTCAATACCTGGCTGTTCGAACATCCAAGCCCGGTACCTTTTTGTCATTTGACGGCACGCCTTTAACTAAATATCAGTTCTGACGGTCACGAATAAAGCGTTAAAGCTTTTGGGGCTGGCACAACACAAATTCGGTACCCACTCTTTTCGTATTGGGGCGGCATCAGCGGCATCTGAGCTGGGATACGGTGTCGACAGAATTAAGGCTTTGGGCAGATAGAAGTCAAATGCTTATAAGGGCTATGTTCGTTCACAGTTAAGTTAATTATGTTATATTGTTTCAGATCTGATGCTGCCGGTGCATAGGCAAAACGTCCTGGTATGTGGTCATAGCTACATCCACTGGGCAGGGCGGCATGCCCAGAGGACTTCCTATGGCAGGCATTTGGGTTTTTCCTCCACCGCTGTGGTCGAGTGGAGAGGAAAAAGAGGTATGTGTTGGGAAGGTTTGATCCCATTTCTGTTAGGCGTCAGGGGCTCACAACCGCCTGACGTCTTGGTCATCCACCTCGGTGGAAATGACCTGGGTCTCCTGGCAGGTAGGCCGCTCTACCAACAGGCTTAGAGATGACATTTTTCTTATTTGGCGGCACTGGCCGCATGTTCATGTTGTCTGGTCGGCCATCATACCACGGCTCAAGTTAGCCGGTGGTGGTGACGTTCGTCGACTTGAGCGAGCAAGAAAACGTGTGAACCGTGCCATGCGAGCCTTTTTGTCGCATGGCAACGGATCATACATTGGTCATAGTAACATTTCTCACACAAATTTAAATTTGTACCGGGCAGATGGTATTCATCTGTCTGAGGAGGGTAATGACTTGTTTCTGTCCAATTTGCAGGTTGGGATTCAGTTGGCATTAGAGAGCTTGGTGGGGGTGTGGACTAGGTGGACACCTGTCCCCATCGGTAGCGGAAAATAGAGAGGAGTATTCAAAGTTGTCTTCACACAAGCCTGCCCCCCCCCCCAGTTCAGGATGGGGGGTGGGTCATTTGTTCAAACACTCACTCGAAAGTTAGATTCGGTGAGGCAAGGCTTAATGGCACACAATGACAGAGTCTGATTGCGACATTTTTCGGATATAGACTTCTGTCCACTTGTTTTAACTGTTGTCCGGTTTTGGTTAGGGATAAAAGAGGCTTTTCGCCACAATTAGCTGAGGGGTATAGCCGACTGGGATACCTCCTCGGCTTTGTCACCAAGTTCCTGATTCCTACTAGTTTAGGTTAGGACAGAATTAAATAGGTAACAATTTACAATAAAAGTTGCCCACAATTTGAACCCAACTGTACTTGTGTAGTCTCGTTATTTCAGGGGTGGGCAGGCAAAGGCCTTTCCTACCCACAAAGTGGGAAGGAGAGAAGTTTGCCTCCCCCTTTGAAAAGAGACGATGGTTCCTTCCTGGAACCATCCAGATCAGGGGGCGTGGCTTGCCTTTGGCTGGTCCGCCCCCTGTAGAGTCATTCTGAACAAGGTTCGGCCCACCACACCCGCCCATTAACAGTATAGTATTGGTCGTCGCGGAACCGGCGGAGTCAGCGGAACCGGGGGGGCCGGTTGAGGAATTTTTTCCTTCGTTTTGAGTTTTGAAGGTTTTTTGCCTAACCCTAGACTGTTTAGGGGCTAGACAGTATGGTGGGTCTGCTTTTAAATAGGCCAGCGGAAAATAGAGAGGCGTATTCAAAGTTGTCTTCACACAAGCCCCCCCCCCCACAGTTCAGGATGGGGGGTGGGTCATTTGTTCAAACACTCACTCGAAAGTTAGATCCGGTGAGGCAAGGCTTAATGGCACACAATGACAGAGTCTGATTGCGACATTTTTCGGATATAGACTTCTGTCCACTTGTTTTAACTGTTGTCCGGTTTTGGTTAGGGATAAAAGAGGCTTTTCGCCACAGTTAGCCGAGGGGTCTAGCCGACTGGGATACCTCCTCGGCTATGTCACCAAGTTCCTGATTCCTACTAGTTTAGGTTAGGATAGAATTAAATAGGTAACAATTTACAATAAAAGTTGCCCACAATTTGAACCCAACTGTACTTGTGTGGTCTCGTTATTTCAGGGGTGAGCAGGCAAATCCTGTTCCCAAATGTATCTTCTCATACTGTGTTTTATTTTGTTTCAGCTTTGGAGTCTGGCTAGACCACAATAGCTCTATCTACCTACCTCATCACATGGGCTTTCAACCACATCCTAGGACACTGCTGAGATGCAGCCAGGATGGAGCTCACTGGGGCCCATCACTTTTGGCAGGGCTCCATGCAAGCTGTGTCTCAGCAGTGTGCTAAACTCTAGTTCTGAGAACATGGGTGAACATGAAGCCGGCATGAAGCCCCATGAGAAGTAGCCCTACATCATGTGATAGACTCTGGCAGGCTCTGTACTGGCTCCATGTTGAAAGTGTCCTACAACAGGGCAAAAGCCCCATGTGATAGGGCCCTTAATCATAACGTTCAGTATAATTCGGGAGATACAACTAGTGCTAAATGCAGTAGCACAATTGCCCTATAGACATTATTGAATGGCAATCCTCAAAGAATTGCAATATACTGCCAGTCTGAATTCAATGTGATTGTCAGGTATTTAAATCCCTAAACTGCTTTGGAACTTGATAGCTGAGGGAGTTGCTGTCTCTATATGTGGCTGCCTGAGGTCTGCTGGAGCATATGTGCATGACTTACTTTGTGTCTCATCAGAGAAATCAATATACTATGCATGTGGAAGAGGAACTTTCGAGTTGATGTATCCTTTTCATGGAATGCCTTCCCTTGAGGTCTGATTGGTGCCATCTCTGGTTTCATTTAAGTGCAACTGAAAAATAAAAACATGACTATTTCTTAAAGCCTTCAGCCTCATTGATTGACTTCAAATCTTTTAAACCTACCTTAACTTGTTAATTTGTTTAATATGTGCTGTCTCTTTCATTTTAAAATTGTTTTAAGGTTACCTGTACACTGTTTTCCTTTATATTTCTTTTCAGGACCACTGCATTAGTTTTAACAATGGCAAGGCCTAGACAATTATAGGTGGTCAGGGTCAAAGTAATGTATAGACCTGAGCTAAAATATTAAGTAGATGCTTTGCTAAAAGAATTCCTAAGATATTTCTCTCTCCCTTTAAAAACTTGATTGATCAGCTTACCTGTCTAATTTCTCCTGGAATTATTGAAGAAGGAAATTCTGCTTCATCTCCAGACTTGTGGAGATTGTCATTGCCACAAGGCCATATGCACATAATCCAGAAATGATAGTAATGACTCTGGAGTTATTTTTTTCCTTCATTTTTCTGCATTTTTGCCAGTCCATGCAGAAAATTGAATCAGCGTGATATAGTGATTTACATGTTAAACAATGACTCTGGAGTCCAGAAGTTTCAATAATGTTCACCCATGAAAACTGATTGGGTGACCTTTGGCAAGTTATATTCTCCTAACCTTTGAGAAGGATCAATCAAATTCTGTTTCAAAAATTTTTGCCAAGAAAATGTGATATGTTTACTATAATGTCACTGAAGGGGAATTCACGTCACAGTTACCGACCGGATAGTTTGTTCCTTTGACGCAGTAAAGCAGGAGACGGACAACGAGGCTTTTCTCCAGGAAAACAGTTTACTGAGTTTCTGCATGCAGAGGCCACACCGGTGCAAGATACACCTTGTGGGTGGGACCCCGATCATCATCAGAAGGCTTATATTTATACATTCAAAAGTTTGGCTTACAGCCGCCCACTAGCATTATCATTGGTTGAAAGTTGTGACACAGCACAAATAGTATCCAATCAGCGTACAGCATGAGCTGTCCACGAGGGCAGCATGAACCTGATCAGGCACTAAGCACAGGTTAGACTTCAGACCTGGTTAGGCATTAGGCACAAGTTAGACTTCAGACCTGGTTAGGCATTAGGCACAAGTTAGACTTCAGACTTAAAAACACATGACTCCGGGAAATCATGTGTTATCAGTCACTGCCTCCGGGCTCAGTGTCCCACCAGACCTTATTTGGTTATATAGCTACATAGGCTTGATTATATGTGTTGCTAATGATTATACCACTCCTTCACTCCTGCTATTTTTCTTGTAAATATAGCTAAGCATAGTTTACAAAAGCAAATAGCATGATTAAATTCATGGATCCTTCCAACTTTGTTTTTCCCCTAATTTATCCGTATTCATGTAACCTTTAACATTATCTCTGTTGAGTTGCATATAACTTCCTTTGGGCTTTGGGGTGGCTTCGGTGGCATGGCTTACAGTTTCTGTGCAGCATCTCATCATAATTGGGAAACAACAAAATATAAGTCCTACTATTAATATAATCATCAATCCAGTCACTACTAATGATTTTAACCAACCAAAATTGGGAAGCCAACTAGTGAGCCATTCCCACCAATTTTCTCCATGTTGATAGGTGGCCTGAACCTCTTTGGCCACTTCTTGAATCTTCTCAATGTTCACTTCTATATCTCCAGTTTTATTAATGTAATGACAGCATGTTGTATTTAACCATACACAGAGGCCCCCTTCTTTGGTTAACAGATAGTCTAGGGCCAGTTTGTGCTGTAGCATCGTTCGGGCTAGTGAGTCTATTTCTACCTGCAAGGCTCTCAAGCCTAGCACTGTTTCATTTGCCAACTTCTCCAGTGTGTAGGACAGAATGCGAATTTGCTTTACATTATTGGCCACCCCAGGCCTGGAAACAAAATACCCGCAAACCTCTCTCCTTCGGATAGGTAGGTATCATCAGGGTCATAGCCATAAATGGCAATTTGGTCCGTCGACCGCCTGTCCCGAACATGTGTGAAGATTGGTCACCCTTATATTTCTCGGGTGAGCAGTTAGTCCCCTACTCCTACCATGCCTATGGTGCAGGACCCGTACCAAGCCGGGGCAACAATCTCCCGGCCCATCTCCCGCAAATCCAAACCAGCCCTGAGGCAACCCACCTATGTGTGCCCCTGTATGCAAGGCGGCCTGATCCTGAATCAGTTGTACAACCATGTTTCCCCATTTATTACCATATAACACCCACCAGCACTGTGTTCCTAGCTCAGAGTCTTCATAAGAAGTGTTGGTCCACTCTTCCCCTACCATGCTACAGGAGAGTTGGGCCTGTTCCTTAACTCGAGGGTTTGACTACAATTTGGATAGTATCCCAAGTTTAATCTTTGCATAGGGTAGTCATTTACTATGTCATATACTTTGCTTTGGTTAGTCCTCTGAAAGCACAAGGGGGGCGTAAATTTTTCCAACGATGTGTTATCAAGTACTGTGCTCTATCCTTATTCCTCCCTGTATAGCTATTGGACCCCCTTGTTTTATTCAAGCCCTTTAGAGTTAGGGTTGCCGTGGGGACTATAGGCCATCCCTGCGCATGGTAAGAAGGTCCATGCGAGCAAATCCAACAATCAGTGGCCCCTGCTTCTTGAGTCATATTTGCAATTAGTTGGTGGAATAAGTTATTTTGCCATCCCGCTTTCTACCCTAGTTGTAAATAATATCATCCAACATATTATTAATATAGTTTTGAACACCGGTTGCCTGCAAGGCAGGCCAGATGCATCCCTTCCCATTAGGATATTAAAGAACCATTTGAGAGATAATGGTTTTGCTGGTTTTGGTCGCGGCGGGCCATTTGGTGATTTATTTGACTCGTGGTCCGTTGCTCCCGTGAGAGATCAGCTTCATGGCCTTGTTGACCCTTTTTCAGGGGTTTGCTTGGAGATTCTTACCGTAATGGCTGGTCCGAACCTGCTGGGCTCGCCACGCACTGGGGATGGTGATTTCTTTAGCCTGGTGTAATGGATCCACGGTTTCACTTCTCCCACCTTTACCGCAGTTGGCGTTGAAATTAGCACGGTGAATGGACCTCTCCACTTTGGTCCCAGGGGGATCCGTTTTCCACTCTTTTACAAGCACTTCGTCTCTGGTTGGAAAGAATGGAGAGGTGTGGTAGGAAACGGTGGATTTACTTCTGAAGTGTACTGCTGCAATTTTTCTAACTGTTGGCCTAAAAGCTGAATCTGTTGCAGGGTCTGTCTGTTCCCAATTACATGTCCATAGTCTACCCCCAAGTCCATAATCCTCTTCAAATTTAGGGTTGTCTCCCATAAAGTCGCCATATGGAGACAACCCTGTCTTCTTGTGGGCGTGCACCTGATCTTTAACAGTGCCATTGGCAATGCTTGAGTCCATTTGAGGCCTGTTTCTTGCACCATCTTTGCTAATGTATTCTTTAACGTTCTGTTCATGCGCTCAACTTTCCCGGAGGATTGTGGCCTGTACGCACAATGGAATTTCCATCCCATATTCAAAAGTTTAGTAATTTCCCTCACAATCTGGTGTACAAACGCTGGGCCGTTATCAGAACCAATCTCCAATGGTATTCCGAATCGGGGGATAATGTCCTTTAGTAATGCTCTTACTACTTCCATAGCCTTTTCCGTTTTTTGTTGGGTATGCTTCCACCCATCCCGTATGCGTGTCAACAAAAACTAACAAATATTTTATTCCTCCAAACGGAGGCATTTCAGTAAAGTCCACAACTAAAGCCTCAAATGGTGTTGACCCTATGTGTTGGATTCCTGGTGGTTGTAAAAGTCCTCCCCTAGGATTATTCTTGCACATGTCCAGCATCTTCTGGCTGCTGCTGCTGCGAGTCCATGTAGGCCATCTATATACATTTGCCTACCCAGTAGGGCTGCTAATGCGGACTTTCCCAAATGGGTATCTTCATGTGTGTTCTGTACTAAATGCCATGCTGTGTCCTTTGGGACAAACACACGGTTGTCGGGCATGACTATGGCCTGTCCCTGCCACTGTCCTCCTTCCCCCAGGGCCCATGCTTCCTCATCTGGTGTATATGTGCACTTTTCTCTGGGCCTGGGGAGACTCACCATTATCTGGGCTGGAAAGCCCTTCGCTGCTTTTCTTGCAACCAGATCAGCCTGTCTGTTTCCTTGAGTGTGGGATCCTCTCCCCTCTGGTGCCCCTTACAGTGCATTACAGCCACCCGCCTTGGTAGCCACACCGCCTCCAGGAGGTTCACTATCTCACCAGCATGCTTTTATCCCTTTACCTGCCGAGGACAAAGTCCTCTTTCTTGTACAATGCCCCATGGGCATGCAGCGCTGTAAAGGCATACTGAATCCACAGATAGACGTTCACCCTTCTCCCTTGGACAACTGGAGCGCTGGGTCAGGGGCCACTAGTTCTGCTTTCTGAGCCGAAGTTCCTGGGGGTAGGGCCTTGCTACCAGAACATCCCCGTCCCCAGTTACAACTGCATATCCTGCATACCGGGTCCCGTTTTCCACAAAGCTACTCCCATCAGTGAACAGGGTTAAGTCTACCGGATTCAAAGGTATGTCCCTTAAGTCGGGCCTACTGGAGTAAACTTCCTCCATAACCTGGGAGCAGTGGTGTTCTAGTTCCTCTCCTGGGGGTGGTAACAGCGTGGCTGGATTTAAAGTTGCACATGTCATATGAATCCTTCCTGTGTTGAGTCCGTAGGTGACTGTAGACACCTATTCTTGATCTTCATATTGATCTTCATATTGTTGCACAGTGAGGACATTGGTTTCCATATGGAAGGCAGTACTGACGAGGATTGACTTGGACAGTTTCTCTCTGGCATGTCTCCTTTCGCCCTCCATTCATGCCTCTGTTGAATTCCAAACACTGTTGGTAACAGCTGACTCCCAGTTAGGATACTAGATGGCCAGACATCCCAATTCAGTGTCTATGCCACCGTTTTTAAAGTGCTAGTTTTAAGCCCATCTTTAAATTTCTTTTCCTGTCTGCCAACATTCCATTTTCCATTCTTGGAGTTGGAGATAGTAACTGCTTTGGGGACAGTGATCAGTATCTGGACAATGTAGGCCAGTCCAGCACAGTTGATGGTGAAGCATCATCACTGATGTTGGGGGTCTTTGCTTCTTCCAGCACATTGACATTGTCTGCCTGTCTTCCCAAAGGGATTTGCAAGATTTTTTTGGAGGCAATGCTGATGGAATTGTTCCAGAAGTTGAGAATGATGTTTGTAGACAGTCCACATTTTGCAGCCATATAACAGTGTTGGGAGGACAATAGCTTTATAAACAAGCATCTTAGTGTCTCTATGAATGTCCTGATCTTCAAACACTCTTTTGCTTCATTCAAAATGCTGCACTTGCAAAGCTCAGACAGCGTTGTGTTGTGTGGTGCCAATGTTGACTTTTGTGGAGAGGTGGCTGCCAAAGGAGAGGATATGGTCAACATTTTCTGACATTGCATGATGAAGCTGTATTTGTGGCACTGCAGAGAGATTGATTGGTACCTGTTGAGTACTTTAGTTTTCTTGATGTTCTGTGAGAGGCCAAGCTTTTCTTTTGCAAAGATGTTTAGAGTGGCTTGTAGGTCTTCTGAATGAGCATAGACTAGATTATCAGCATATTGGAGTTCTAGAACAGATGTTCTTGTGACCTTGGTTTACAGTTTGCTGAGGTTAAATAGCTTCAAAAGTAGGGGTGGGGTGTTCTCCTCAAATGCAAAAATAGGAAGGCAGGGAACGTAGTCGTATCAATAAAGTTCAATTATTTATTCATAATCATCTGAGTGGAATAGAAGTGGACATGTAATACAAGATGTGAAAAATCAAACTTCCAATCAAAAATCCCAAAAAATGATATAGATAAATTCCGAATAATTATTCGGAATTTATCTATATTATTTTTTGGGATTTTCGACAGCCAAGTATCATAGTGCCAAAGATAGAAAATAAGGTTGTTGCAACAACACATCCCTGTTCGGCACCTGATTCCACATTAAATGGGCCACTTTGGGAGCCACTGCTATCCAGGACTGTTGCCTGGAGGAGCCACAGGAGAGTCATGAATTTATCAGGGCATCTGATTTTTAGTAGGATGGTCCAGAGAGCACTAGGATTTACTGTGTCAAACACCTTTGCAAGGTCAATGAATGCCATGAATTGGAAGTACTTGAAGTCTGCTGAGATATTCTTGGTTGCCCACACTTTTTCAATGAGTTGGTGCAGTTGTTGTATAAGTTCAGGTCCACCCTCTTTAAAGATTTCAGCAGGGTTTTGATCCTATCCACCATCTTTGTTATTTTTTTAAATCAGCTAATGGCTTTGCTGGCTTCCTCCAAACTAGGCAGTGTTGCAAGCTCATCCCCTCCACTGCAATGCACATAGGAAGGGTTTTTTTTGGGGGGGTTACAGAGGAATTTTTTGAAAATGGAAAGAGACTATTTAGACTTTTCCTGTAGCGACATCCTCCTTTTTTTTTTTAAAGGACCCCAAAACAACCCACAAATAGATGCAGGAACGGTTGAAAACAACTGCAGTTGACTTCTGGTTATGAAGAAGTTAGTTACAGTCACTACAAGGTATAGTCGTATAGGACTTCCGGTCTGGCCAATGGCGGGTGGCTGCACTTGGTGAGATCTCTCTCCCAAAGTGAGGCCCAAAGAGAGGTTACAGGGGCATTTGTTGCACCCACCCAAGCCTGAGAGGGAAGGCTTGAGGCTCAAGGTCCAGGAAATAGCCCTGTCAGTAGAATTGGAGCCCCTCAAGGACTCCGAGGAAGCTGAGCAGGAGCAGAAGAGGACCGGAGAGGTAACCTCTGGGCTAGATCCGGCTCGCCCTGGATCACCACACCCGCCGGCCAGGCTCTCGCACTCACACTTGCACACTGGAGGGAAGGCAAAGGGAAAAAAAAGGAAAGACGGAGCGGCAGGAAAGGAAAATAAAGACTCACCGCTTGGAGGAGACCCGGTAAGGAGAGAGAGCCCAGCTGTGAAGGAGGAGGGGGCCAGCCACGGAGGAAGGAGGAGGAGGAGGGGAGCTCGGTGACGAGAAAAGGCATTAAGGAGGAGACGCTAATGGTGTGAGGGGAGACGCGGCAAAACAGGAGAACAGAGGCAAAAAGGAGGAAGGAAGGTCTCCCTTAATGGCGGCGATCTGATAAGCTGTTGTCTTAAAGTAAACAAAGTTGAAGCTGAAGAAGAAGGGCGGGCAACAGGAAGTGACGGGCAACAGGAAGTGACGGCAGAAAGGAGACCCATAGAGCTAGAAGAGCCCGAAAAAGACGAGAGTGATACAGCCCAGAGCCCCAGAAAGCGGAAATTAGGATTTAGACACAGACAGCGCCCAGGGAGAGACGCAAAGGAGAACCATAGAAGCCCCAGAACCATAGAAGACTACAAAAAATCACAGACAACTTGTCAGGAGCTCCCAAAAGAAGGAAAGAACTTAAGGTGAGCAGGTGCCTCCAAGGAGAAGGAGAGGATAGATAAAACCTAGCGGAAAGAAGGAAAGTGATAGTGAGTCAAATAAAGAACACCAAGGGAGAGTTAAAAATAAATAACCACGCAACGTGAGGGTGTTGAGAATACAAGACTCCCAGACCCAGACCAAGAATTAGACTGAGGGAAAATAAATGAAGAGAACAAGCAAGGAAGATTTTACCTCTCTGACACTGATGGCGACTAGAGGGAAGGGAGAGAAAGATAAGAAAATGGAAGAGAAGAGAAGAGGGTCAGGGGCAGGGGAATTTGGAATGAAAGAAATGTTAGCCGAATTTCAAGAAATCAGAAGATTCCTGAAGAGGGGGGAAGAAGAAAGAGAAAGAAACAAAGAAGAACTGAGGGAAGATTTAAAAGAAATGAAAGCAGATCTAAAAAAAGACATAAAAGACACAAAGAAAGAACTCCAGGAGACAAATAAGAGAATGAGAGATATGGCGGACGAAATAAAAGATCTCAAGAAAGAAAACAAAGAGCTTAAGGAGAAACAAAAAAGAAACGATGATAGAATTAAAGACCTGGAAATGAAAAACCATGACTGGGAAAATAAACATCTACAGATGGATTACTCTCAAAAGGAGTATCAACTTCGTTTTCGGGGGCTGGTAGAGGAAGAGAACCAAAATATTAAAGAATTGATCACAGGGATAACAGCTAAAATCTTAAACAAACCTGAAGCAGTCATGGCAAACAAGATTGATAGGGTATATAGGATAAATTCTGCTTTTGCAAGGAAAAACAATACGCCCAGAGACGTGATCGTGAATTTCACGAGAAAGAGTATAAGAGATGACATACTAAAATGGCAGGAGAAATCCAAAGGGGCATACATGGACAAAAGAATCATCATTCTGAAAGAGTTACCCTCGGAGATCCTCGACAGGAGGAAAAAATACTTTTTCTTGACGGATATCCTGAAGGCAAATAATGTAAGGTTCCGGTGGGAAAAGATGGAAGGGGTGATGGCGACCTTTAAAGGAAAGAAACATTGGCTGACGACTGTAGAAAGAGCCAAAGACTTTTTAAGGAGATACGAGGAAGATCTAAGAGACAATCCAAAAGAAGGTACACATGGATTAGGAGTGCTAAATCAAAGACTCTCACCCAAATACCATCCAATGGAAAATTTGCTGCAGGATAAGGAAGACATCGAAGACAAAGAGGACGACGAAGAAGACGAGAACAAGGACGGAGGAGGAGAAGATCCAACCCCCGAGAAAGAAGATGACGAGGAGGAGGACACCCCTGACAACCCAGACGCCCCCGACACCCCAGAAAGCCCAGAAAGAAAGAACTAAGTAAAAAAAGGGGGGGAAAGGGGGGGTTTAACAAAGAAGAGAAGGCACTATGCCCCTCAGATGTGTATCCTGGAATGTGAATGGTTTAAATAATGGAGCTAAAAGGAAAAGAGTGTTTAATATGTTAAAGAAAAAGAAAGCAAATGTAATGGCGATCCAAGAGACGCATATAAAGAAATCGGAAGAACATTATTTAAAAAGGGATGATATAGGGGAAGTTTTCGCGGCCTCACTAGAGAAAAAAAAAAGGGGGGGTGGCCATCTATGCGAATGTGGCGTTGAGCCCTAAAAAAATTTTCGAAGATAAAGAAGGGAGGTACATAGGGGTACAGATAAAGGTGGAAAATGAAAATATTCTGGTATGTAACTTATATGCACCAAATGATGCAAAGCAAGCCTTCTTCAGTAACCTTGAGAGACTATTGGAAGATATGGAATATGATAACATTATAGTCCTAGGAGACTTCAATGGGGTGATCGATCCAAAATTAGATAAAAATCCAGCAAAATTGGGGAAAAAGGGAAGAAACGGGAAATTACCAAAGAGTTTTTTCAGTCTTACGGAGAAACTAGAGATCAAAGATGTTTGGAGAGAGGTGCATCCCAGGGAAAGGGACTTTACCTTTTTTTCAGACCGTCATAACTCCTGGTCCAGAATAGATGCGATTTGGACCTCCAAAGGCCTAGCTTCTAGAATCCAAAAGGTTAAAATACTGCCTAGATATGTGTCTGACCACTGCATGATGTTGATGGAGTGTAATACGCGAAGGTTAGAGTTTTGTTGGAAGTATCCAATTGAAATTGCCAGAGACGAGAAAGCATTGGAGACTATGAGAGAGAGTATGACAGAATTCTTCGAAATAAACAGCAGGGAAAATGAGAACATAAATTTAATCTGGGATACAGGGAAAGCGTACATGAGGGGACTGCTCATGAGACAACAATCATTTTGGAAAAAAAAGAGAATTAAAGAGACACAGGAAATTATGGGAAAAATAGAAAAAGTAGAGAAAGATCTGAAAGCCCGTCCAGGAAGTAAAAGACTTAAAAATGAATTGGAATTATGGAAGAAACAGCTGGAAACAATAGAATTAAGAAAAATAGAGATAAATTTAAGATTCCTAAAACAAAAGTATTTTGAATCGGCTAACAAACCAGGCAAGTTACTGGCCTGGCAGTTAAAGGCGAAGAGGAAAAGGAACTTTATCGAGAAACTGAAAGTAGAGCAGAGAGAATATAATAAAGAGGAGGATATTAGAGAAATCATGGAGTCCTTCTTCTCAAACCTGTACGGAAAAGATAAAATAGACGTGGAGGACGTAGTCAAATATATATGCGAGAAGAAAATAGATAAGATCTCAGAGAAGGAAAGGGAGGAACTCAACAGGAGGATAACAAGAGAAGAGATAGGAGAAGCAATAAAGGCCTTAAAGGGGGGGAAAGCGGCTGGACCAGACGGCTTCCCAGCTGAATACTACAAGAAGTTCCAGGAAGAACTACAAAACATAATGGAAAAATTATTTAATAAGATTCTCGAAGAGGGCACCGTGCCAGATTCGTGGAGGGAATCTAATATCGTCCTGATCGGCAAAGAAGGGAAAGACCTAACGAATCCCGCAAACTTCAGACCAATCTCCCTGTTGAATGCAGATTATAAAATTTTTACCCACATAATAGCAGAAAGGTTCAAAATATTCCTAAATAAATGGATAAAAAAAGACCAAAATGGGTTTCTCCCCACAAGACAACTTTCTACAAATGTACGAACTATAATAGATTTGATTGAATATTACGATAAAAATATTGACAGGGAGATTGCGATGATCTTTGTAGACGCTGAAAAAGCGTTTGATAAAATCAATTGGGATTACCTAAAAGGGCTGTTAAAGGAAATAGATGTTGGCTTCGCCTTCACGAACCTGATACAGGCAATTTACTCAGAGCAAGCAGGCAAGCTGATAGTTAACCAGAGAAAATCCAAAAAAATAAACATTCAAAAAGGGGTAAGACAGGGCTGCCCCCTATCCCCTTACTTTTATTTTCATATTAGAAACTCTACTGGAGGAGATAAGAAAAGATGTCAATCTCAAAGGAGCAAAGATAAAGAAAAACCAAATAAAAGTACTCGCATTCGCCGACGATCTCGTACTGATTGTAGAAAACCCAAGGGATCACATCATGCAGTGGATAGGCAAAATAGAAGAGTTTGGGGCAGTAATGGATTTAAGATAAATAAGGAGAAAACGCAAATCCTAGTCAAAAATATGACGGAAGGCACTAAACAAGATCTGGAAAGAAGAACTGACATGAAAATAACAAATAAGGTAAAGTACCTAGGGGTGACCCTGACTCCAAAGAATTCAAAACTCTACAAAAATAATTATGAGAAAAAATGGGAGGAGATAAAAAGAGATTTAAACAGCTGGTCTAAATTAAACTTGTCTTTCTTGGGAAGGGTGGCATCAGTGAAAATGATGGTGCTACCCAGAATAAACTTCCTATTTGCAACACTCCCCATTATTAAGAAAGACACACATTTTAAATTATGGGACAGGGATCTATCTAAATTTGTTTGGGGAGGGAAAAAACCAAGGGTGAAGTGGAAATTGTTACAACAAACAAAAAGAGAGAGGAGGAATAGCCCTTCCAAATTTAAAGATATATTTCGAGGCCAATTGCCTAAACTGGATTGGGAGTGGTGCAGACTTAAGAACGACAGGTTATTAGACCTAGAAGGGTTTGACCTTAAATTTGGGTATCATGGATATCTACAATATAATAAATTAAAAGCAGATGCCAATTTTAATAATCATTGTGTTAGAAAGACTCTCCTCAAGACATGGATTAAATATAAAACAAATTTTGGACCGAAAACCCCTATGTGGATCTCACCATCAGAGGCATTTAGACTGCGGCAGCTCGATAGCAGGGAATGGATGACATACAATGAGACCCTAAAATGGAATGGGAACAACTATGTCTTGAAAGATAAGTCGCAAATCAATAGAGAGAGGGAATTAGACTGGTTCTCCTATCTACAACTTAGAGAAAAGTTTAAAGAAGATGAAAAGAAAGGTTTTGAAGAGGAAAAAAATGAGATAGAAGAGATAATATTTGATGATAAACAGAAAAAAGTAGGAAGACTCTATAAGGTATTATTAAAACGACATATGGAGAATAAGGGGGAGGAGAAATATAAAGAACAATGGATGAGAAATTTGGGCTTTAAGATAAAAGAGGATACTTGGAGGGATATCTGGAAAAACAAGGTCAATATATCCTGCTGCCACAGTTACAAAGAAAATTGGATGAAAACGATATATAGGTGGTACCTGACCCCAAATAAATTAGCTAAAATCTATAGAAACTCAAGCCCAGACTGCTGGAATTGCAAAACAAAAATGCAGGCACCTATTTTCATCTGTGGTGGCTCTGCCCCAAGGCAGACAGATTTTGGAAGAAGGTACACCTCGAATTAAAAAAATTACTGAAGAAGGACTTGCCAAGAACACCTGAAGTGTTATTATTGGGAATAGTAGACCCTGGGTGGGGACGGCAAAGACAAAAAATCTTGAACCTGATCATCCACGGCCGCCAGGATGGTGTACGCTAAGTACTGAAGTCCCAAGAAGAACCCACAGTGGAGGAATGGCTCCTCAAGGTAGTAGATGTAGTCAGATGGAAGCCTTGACCGAGGTACTAAGAGAAGATAGAAATGAAAAAGAGAAAATAGAAATAACAAATGGGATTGGTCAAGACTAATAGAATATTTCAAAAAGGAAAAGAATATAGAACTTAGAGTAAAGGGCGGGTAGAAAAAGAGAAAAGTGGGAAGGAAAGGGCAGATGGGACAGAAAAAGAATATCTAGGTAGGAAGCAAGGAAAAGATAGACAATCTGGATATATCCTCTACAATAAATGACTAGTAGGGATAAAATATGCTCTCTCTCACATATAGAACGCACCGGCAAAGATCATAAAATTCTCAGAGACAAGGAAGGGAAACTGCTCGCGAGAAAAGTCGAGAAGCAAAAAAGACAAGTGCCAAACCTTCATTTGTCCAGCACACAGTTATCTTTACACGACCTTTTTAACTATACCACTTTCTTTATCTCTTTCTGATTTGGACTTTCAATTTTCTGTACGTCCCGGCAGGAAGCACCACTGGGGAACGCTTTCATGTTGTTTATTTGTGTAATTCTATCTACTTTTTTATATTGTAAAATCTTCAATAAAGATGAATTCACAAAAAAAAAAAAAAGTAAAAAAAGGTATAGTCGTATAGATTAATAAAAAAATTGCCCAGCAGAAATTGGCCAGTCATCCCAGAATATGTTCCTTATCTCTGAAGGTGAAAATTGTGGAATGATAACTATAGTTGTTTCATCTTTCCTGTTACAATTGGATTTCTGTTAAAACATTTCTGTTCCTGGAATGTATTTCTCAGAGAAAATCTGAGTGCCATATGAATACACAGTAGAGGCTCATTTATCAGTTATTCCTGGTGGTATGCAGATCCTGTCTCATTAGAAACAGGCTCAAATGGCAATTATTACTTCCTTGCCTTTGTACATGGTTGTAAACCCTTAAAGAGCTTTCTAGAAATTGCTATGAGGAGTCAGTTAGTTTTATATAGTGAGGCTAAGTTATTATATTCCTGTACGTTATTCACTTTGTTTTTTTGGTTACAGCTTTTATTTTATTATTTATTATTTATTCATTTTCTCCTTTGCTTTTATATATCAGAAGTGGAAGGCAGCTCTAGCTATCTTATAATCTTTTCTTGTTTTACTTCAAAAAGAATAAAAAAACTCTCAAAAGGAGAATAACAGTCTTGATAATGGGCAGAAAAATGGTTTGTAGGGGGGACTACATCAAAGGGCCAGCGGTTCCTCTGTTTTTTTTTTCAGGTCAGTCAAGAATTTATGCTTGAATGACCTGGACATATTTAATAAATCATTA
>JARBWK010000651.1:0-26697 GCA_030556195.1 Anolis apletophallus
CGGTTGTTCCTCAAACTCTCGCAGAGTTTCCTTCATTACTTTTTTACCATTTTCAATGGCGTCTGGGTTAATAATATTGCGTAGATCGCAAACAAATTCACATTCGCCTCTATCTCCCCTATCCTGTACCCTTCACGTGCTGGCTGCCTGATCTTGTTCGCTAGTGTTTCTATCGCCATTACGAAAAGCATTGGAGATAAGGGACATCCCTTCGTCAGCGCCTTCGTCATCATCGTCGCCGCCTTCGTCGCCGCCTTCGTCACCGCCTTCGTCGCCGCTTTCGTCTTTGCCTTCGTCTTTGCCTTCGTCTTTGCCTTCGCCTTCGGCGTCTTCGTCGTCTTCTTCGTCGTCTTCGTCGCCTTCGTCGCCTTCGTCGTCTTCGTCGTCGCCTTCATCGTCGCCTTCGTCGCCTTTGTCGTCGCCTTCGACGTGGCCTTCGTCGTCGCCTTCGTCATCGCCTTGGTAGTTGCCTTAAGTAAGTCGCGCCTTTGTCGTCGCCGTTTCGTCTTCGCCAGTAAATCGTGCCTTGGCGTCGTCGTCGCCTTAGTCATTGTTGTCACCTTCACCGTCGTCTTGGTAAGTAGGTCTTCGTCGTCGTCTTCGTGGTCTTCGTGTCGCCTTAGTCGCCGTGCAGCCTTAGTCGTGTAGCCTTGATGGCGCCTTCTTCGCCGTCTTCTTCGTCGTGATGAGTAGGTCTTCGTCGTCGCCTTCGTCTCGTCTTTGTCGTCGCCCAGCCGACGTCGCCTTCGTCGTCGCCTTCGTCGTCGCCTTTGTCGTTGCCTTCGTCGTCGCCTTCATCGGCGCCTTCGTCAACGCCTTCGTTGGCGCCTTCGTCGGCGACTTCATCGTCTTCATCGTCTTCGTCGTCTTCGTCGTCGCCTTTGTCTTCGTCGTCTTCGTCGTCGCCTTCGTCATTGCCTTCGACTTCGCCTTCGTCGTCGCCTTCGTCATTGCCTTCGACTTCGCCTTCGTTGTCGCCTTTGTCGTCGCCTTTGTCGTCATCAGCGCCTTCGTCGGCGCCGTCTTCGTTGTCTTCTTCGTCATCTTCGTCGTCTTCTGCGTCTTCGGCGTCGTCTTCGGCGTCGCCTTTGTTTTCGTCGTCTTTGTCGTCGTCATTGTCGTCGTCTTCGTCGTCGCCTTCGTCTTTGTCGTCTTTGTCGTCGTTGCCTTCGTCGTTGCCTTCGTCATTGCCTTCGACTTCGCCTTCGTTGTCGCCTTTGTCGTCGCCTTCGTTGTCGTCTTCGTCATCTTCGTCGTCGCCTTCGTTGCCACCGTTGTTATCTTCGTCGTCGCCTTCGTCGGCGCCTGCGTCGTCTTCGTCGTCATCGTCGTTTTCGCCGTCGTCTTTGTCGTCGCCTTCGTCGTCGCCTTCATCGTTGTCGTCGTCACCTTCGTCGGCGCCTTTGGCGGCGCCTTCGTCGTCGCCTTTGTCTTTGTCGTCGCCTTCGTCATTGCCTTCGACTTCACCTTCGCCTTCGCCTTCGTCGTCGCCTTTGTCGTCGTCTTCTTCGTCATCATCGCCGACGCCTTCGAAGCCTTCGTCGTCGCCTTCTTCGTCGCCTTCGTCGCCGCCTTCGTCGCCGCCTTTGTCGCCGCCTTCGTCGCCGCCTTCGTCGTCGCCTTCGTCACCGCCTTCGTCGCCGCCTTCGTCGCCGCCTTCGGCGTCTTCGTTTTCGTCGTCTTCTTCGTCGTATTCGTCGCCTTCGTCGTCTTCTTCGTCGCCTTTGTCTTCGGCGTCTTCGGCGTCTTCGTCGTCGTCTTCGTCGTCGCCTTCGTCATCGCCTTTGTTGTCGCCTTCGGCGTCGCCTTCGTCATCGCCTTTGTCGTCGCCTTCGTCGCCCCCTTCGTCGTTGTTGTTGTCACCTTCTTCGTCGGCGCCTTCTTCGTCGTCTTCTTCGTCGTCTTCGTCGTATTCTTCGCCATCGTCGCCTTTGCCGCCGCCTTCGCCGCCGCCTTCGCCACCGCCTTCGCCGCCGCCTTCGCCGCCCCACCCTCCTTCTGTTTCGTTTGCTATCCTCCATTTTTTCCTTATCCTTGGTTTCTTTCCTCCCTCCACCCAATAATTCGATTTCCTATCCCATTCTTTTATCTTTTTTCCGGGAGGACCCTGGCAAGGCCTGGGATAGGTATAAAAATTTTGGCAAGATCATTTTAATTGCTCTTATTTTTGCCATGCTCCTCAAACTTTTCTGTTTCCAGCCTTTCATCTGTTTCAACACTTTTTTCCAGATCTTTCCATAGTTTGCTTCTGTTATTCTCTCTATGTTTTTGTATATCCACACTCCCAGATATTTCATTCTTTTTACCCCTAATTTTAACCCTGACGCTTTCCTTACCTCTATCTGTTCCCTCGGACCTGTATTTATAAACATCATCTCAGACTTCTCCATATTCACCTTAAGCCCGGGTTGTTCCTCAAACTCTCGCAGAGTTTCCTTCATTACTTTTACCATTTTCAATGGGGTCTGGGTTAATAATATTGCGTAGATCATAAACAAATTCACCTTCGCCTCTATCTCCCCTATCCTGTACCCTTCCCACGTGCTGGCTGCCCTGATCTTGTTCGCTAGTGTTTCTATCGCCATTACGAAAAGCATTGGAGATAAGGGACATCCCTTCGTCAGCGCCTTCGTCATCATCGTCGCCGCCTTCGTCGCCGCTTTCGTCTTTGCCTTCGTCTTTGCCTTCGCCTTCGGCGTCTTCGTCTTCGTCGTCTTCTTCGTCGTCTTCGTCGCCTTCGTCGCCTTCGTCGTCTTCGTCGTCGCCTTCATCGTCGCCTTCGTCGTCGCCTTTGTCGTCGCCTTCGACGTCGCCTTCATCGTCGCCTTCGTCATCGCCATTGTCGTTGCCTTAGTCGTCGCCTTCGTCGTTGTTGTCACCTTCGCCGTCGTTTTCGTCGTCGTCTTCGGCGTCGTCTTCGTCGTCTTCGCCGCCTTCGTCGCCTTCACCGTCGCCTTCGCCGTCGTCTTCGCCGTCGCCTTCGCCCGTCGCCTTCGCCGTCGCCGCCTTCGGCGGCGCCTTCTTCGCCGTCTTCGTCGTCTTCTTCGTCGTATTCGTCGTCTTCGTCGTCTTCGTCGTCTTCGTCTTCGCCTTTGTCGTCGTCGTCTTCGTCGTCACCTTCGCCGTCGCCTTCGACTTCGCCTTCGTCGCCGCCTTTGTCGTCGCCTTCGTCGTCGGCGCCGTCTTCGTCGGCGCCGTCTTTGTCGGTGCCGTTTTCGTCAGCGCTGTCTTCGTCGTCTTCTTCGTAATCTTCGTTGTCTTCGGCGTCTTCGGCGTCTTCGGCGTCGTCTTTGTCTTCGCCGTCTTCGTCGTCGTCATCGTCGTCGTCATCGTCGTAGCCTCCGTCTTTGTCGTCTTTGTCGTCGTTGCCTTCGTCGTTGCCTTCGTCATTGCCTTCGACTTCGCCTTCGTTGTCGCCTTTGTCATCGCCTTCGTCGTCCCCTATGTCATCTTCGTCGTCGCCTTCGTTGCCACCCTTGTTATCTTCGTCGGCGCCTTCGTCGGCGCCTGCGTCGTCTTCGTCGTCATCTTCGTATTCGTCGTCGCTTTGTCGTCGCCTTCGTCGTCGCCTTCATCGTTGTCGTCGTCACCTTCGGCGGCGCCTTCGGCGGCGCCTTCGCCTTCGTCGTCATCGTCGCCGCCTTCGCCATTGTTGACGTCGCCTTCGTCGATTGCCCAGCCCGTCGGCGTAGCCGTTAAGACACCTTCCTCGGCGCCTTCTTCGTCGTCTTCGTCGTCTTCTTCGTCTTCTTCGTCGTATTCGTCGCCTTCGTCGTCGCCTTCGTCGCCGCCGCCTTCGTCGTCGCCTTCGACTTCGCCTTCATCGTCGCCTTTGTCGTCGTCTTCTTCGTCATCGTCGTCGACGCCTTCGTCATCGCCTTCGTCGTCGCCTTCGTCGTCGCCTTCGCCTTCGTCGCCTTCGCCTTCGTCGTCTTCGTCGGCGCCTTCGTCGTTGTCGTCGTCACCTTCATCGGCGCCTTCGTCGGCGCCTTTGTCGGCGCCTTCGTCAGCGCCTTTGCCTTCGTCGTAGTCGCCGCCTTCGCCATTATTGATGTCACCTTCGTCGTCACCTTCGTCGCCGCCTTCGTCGGCGCCTTCTTCGGTGCCTTCTTCGTCGTCTTCGTCGTCTTCGTCGCCGTCTTCGCCGTCTTCGTCGTCTTCGCCGTCTTCGCCGTCGTCTTCGCCTTCGCCTTCGTCGTCGCCTTCGTCTTCGTCGTCTTCGTCGCCGCCGCCGTCTTCTTGGCGTCTTGGCGTCTTCGGCATCATCTTCGGCGTCTTCTTCGGCGTCGTCTTCGGCGTCGTCTTCGGCGTGGTCTTCGGCGTCGCCTTTGTCTTCGTCGTCTTCGTCGTCGTCGCCTTAAATCGTCGCCTTCGTCTTTGTCGTCTTTGTCGTCGTTGCCTTCGTCGTTGCCTTCGTCATTGCCTTCGACTTCGCCTTCGTTGTCGCCTTTGTCGTTGCCTTCGTCATCATCTTCGTCATCTTCGTCGTCGCCTTTGTCGTCGCCTGCGTCGTCTTCGCCGTCATCGTCGTTTTCATCATCGCCTTTGTCGTCGCCTTCATCGTTGTCGTTGTCACCTTCGTCGGCGCCTTCGTCAGCGCCTTCTTCGTCGTATTCGTCGGCTTCTTCGTCGTATTCGCCGTATTCGTTGCCTTCGTCGTCGCCTTCGTCGTCGTCGCCTTCGTCGTCATCGCCTTCGTCGTCGTCGCCGTCGTCGCCGCCGTTATCGCCTTAAGTGCGCCGACTTCGCCTTCGGCATCGCCTTTGTCGTCGTCTTCTTCGTCATCATCGCCGACGCCTTAGTCGCCTTCGTCGTCACCTTCGTCGTCGCATTCGTCGTCGCCGCCCGTCGTCGCCGCCGTCTTTTCCGCCAACCGCCTTGGCGTCTTCGCCTTCGTCGCCTTCGTCGGCGCCTTTGTCGTCGCCTTCGTCGTCGCCTTCATCGTTGTCGTCGCTTTCGTCGTCGCTTTCATCGTCATCGTCGTCGCCTTCGCCATTGTTGACGGCCTTCGTCAGCGCCTTCTTCGTCGGCGCCTTCTTCGTCATCTTCTTCGTCGTCTTCGTCGTATTCTTCGCCATCGTCGCCTTTGCCGCCACCTTCGCGCCGCCGCCTTACCGCCGCCGCTTCGCCGCCCCACCCTCCTTCTGTTTCGTTTGCTATCCTCCATTTTTTCCTTATCCTTGGTTTCTTTCCTCCCTCCACCCAATAATTCGATTTCCTATCCCATTCTTTTACCTTTTTCCCCGGGAGGACCCCTGGCAAGGCCTGGGCTAGGTATAAAATTTTTGGCAAGATCATCATTTTAATTGCTCTTATTTTTGCCATTCTCCTCAAACTTTTCTGTTTCCAGCCTTTCATCTGTTTCAACACTTTTTTCCAGATCTTTCCATAGTTTGCTTCTGACGCTTTCCTTACCTCTATCTGTTCCCTCGGACCTGTATTTATAAACATCATCTCAGACTTCTCTCTCTTTTTTAAAAAAATATTTTATTATTTTCTAGGAAATACGTGGAGGAAAATTGGGAGAGTAGGTTGGAGGAGAATGACAAAGAAATGTTGGAACAACCTATTAAGAGGATGGAAATAGAGGAAGTTATTAAGAATTTAAAAGTTGGGAAGGCTCCAGGTCTGGACGGTTTGGGAACAGAATATTATAAAAGCTTCAGAGATGTATTGATTCCAAAACTATTAGAACTGTACAATGGAATAATGAAAGGAGAAAATATCCCAGAATCATGGAGGAAGTCATTAATAATATTAATACCAATACCCGATAGAGATTTAACAGACCCAGGGTCATATAGGCCCATATCACTAGTTAACCAAGATGCGAAGATTCTATCTGCTATAATAGCCAATAGAATGAACAAATGTATGTATAAGTATATAAAAAAAGACCAATGTGGGTTTGTAAAAGGAAGACAAATGTCAAACTTGATAGGGAAAGTACTAAATAAAATTTGTGTGGTTCAAGAGAAGAATTTAAAAGTAGGGATATTATCATTAGATATATTTAAAGCTTTTGATTGTGTGGAATGGCGGGCTTTAAGCGAGATTATGAACAAATTTGGAATGGGAAGTAGAATAAAGGTTTACTAGAACAATATTACTCAAGAAATTCAGCAGTTGTAAATATAAATGATGGGGTGACAAAAGAAATAAAAGTGACAAGGGAACAAGACAAGGATGCCCTCTATCACCAATTCTGTTTGCGATGGTGATAGAACTATTTGCAAATGCCATTAGGAATGATAAAAACTTAGAAGGGGTAGGAATAAAGGAAAAGCAGAAGGTGAGCTTATTTGCAGATGATACATTGTTATTTATTGAAAATATAGTAGGTAAAATGGATAAAGTAAAGGAGCATCTAGAGAAATTTGGGGAATCAACGGGTCTACAAGTTAATTGGAATAAATCAGAAATGATGCTATTTAATTATACAAAGAAAGAAGAAAAGATTGTACAGAACAAAGAAAAATGGGAATTAGATTAAAGAACAAATTAAAATACCTTGGAGTAATAATAACAAAAGATTTAAAAGAAATGGAAGAGGTAAATGTAGTAGCATTGAGAAAAGAGGTTCAAAAAAATTAACAGAGTACGACAGTATACATCTATCTTGGTTTGGAAAGATAGCATTAGTAAAAATGAAAATACTCCCAAAGATAAACTTCATATTTAGAATGCTGCCACTTCAAATTACAGAGGAAGAATTAAACAGATGGCAACAAATGATAAATAAATATTGCAATGGTAGTAAAAGAAATAGACTAAACAAACAGTTATGGTATAAATCGCAAAAAGAAGGAGGTTTAGCACTCCCTAACATTAAAAAATATTATGAAGCGAGTAGATTGAGACTGGTTATAGAAGGAATGATTAAAAAAGATGGGGTAGAATGGCTAAGAAATTACTCAGGAAAAGTGGAAGAAGAAATATGGAATATATTTTTTAAACAATTCACGAGGAAAGAAATTAGGGAAATTAGAAATCCAATGTTGAGTAATATATTAGAAGTGTGGAATAAATACAGGAGAATGTTAATAACGGATGGATCAGTAATAACTCCAATTGTAATGGAAAAGAAATTTCCAAAGAATTTAAAACAAATAATGGATAAAAAGTTAAGGGAAAATTTTTTAGATAAAATGGAGGATTGGATAAAAGTAGGAACGAAGAAGGAAATGATTATGGAAGAATTTAGAGAAATAAAATTGACATGGTTCCATTGTATACAATTAGAACAATGGTTTAAAAATTGGTTAAAAAACAATAAAAAAGGAAGTAAGGTTAACCAATTTGAACAAATAATACAAAATGGGAGGGATGTAGAAGAGCACGAAAACTTGAAAGGAATAACTAGTAAAATATATAAGATAATAATTGAAATAAAGGAAGGAAAAACAAAAAATAACACCCTTAAGGAGGTCTGGGAAGAAGACTTAGGGATAAAAATAAAGGAAACAGAGTGGCAACAATTGTGGAGACAAAGACATCTTAAAAATTTATCAATAAGGATTAAAGAAAATTATTATAAATTAATATGGAAATGGTACCTTACACCAGTAAGAATGGCAAATATAAATAAAAACTACTCGAAAAACTGTTGGAGAGGATGCCAAGAAACAGGAACATACATACATATGTGGTGGCAATGTTAATATGTAATCAAATTTTTTGCGAAAGTATTTAAAGAAATAGAAGATATAATGAATATTAAAATAGAAAGAAGTCCTAGTATAGCTTTATTATCATTATATAATAGTATACAATTGGAAAAAAAGGATAAAGATGCGATAACAAACCTATTAACAATAGCAAGACTGCTTATAGCAAGGAATTGGAAAAAAGAAATAAATATACAAATAGAGGAATGGTACAAGGAAGTATGGAAACTGGCAATAAATGACAAGTTAACATGTATATTAAAAGTAAAAAGAGGTATATGGAAACAAAGTGATTTTTATGAGGTATGGAGAAAATTTATTGAAAAAGGATTAGAAAAGGAAGAAAGAAGGTTACCTCCACAGGAAGAAATGAAATTTTGGACGAATGATAGGTAAAAGCAATGGCTTGGGGAGGGGGAGGGAGCACAGCGGTGAGGATACAAAAATGTATAAGAAAAACATAATGGCAGATGCTAAAGATTGAAGTATTGTACCTAGAAATGAATAACATGAATCTGCTGTAAATAGACATTGTATAATATTGTGTTGATAATGATAAAACAATAAAAATATTTTTAAAAAATATTTTATTATTTTCGACTTTTTTATAATATTTTATTATTTTCCAAAATTTTTACCATCCAAATCCAAATATTTTATTATTTTCCATTTTTTTTACTATCCATACAAACATATACATAAAACACAGTGCCCTGTGCATGTGACCCTCCCCCCACACAAACATCCACACCCCTTCACCCCTGCTGAGGATTGCGTCTTCTTTTTCTTCTTTTCTCTTCTGCAAGCTTTCCGGACATATTACATTTCATTACATCTTAAACAACAACTCCAACTTATTTCTAATGGTTTGATCCCGGGTTCTCCAAACAATATATCCTCTCACCCGATCCCATCGTCCCAACAGCTCTCGCACTTTATCCTCCTGTAATTGATTAACCCTCATTTCCATAATTTCGAATTGAATGTGTTCCACCAAGTACCGCAGCCAGTTCTCAATTGTCCATTTCGTGGAGTCCTTCCAGCCTAGAACCACCACCGCCTGGGCGCTTTCTATCATCGCTACCTTCATTTCTGGATGTTCCCCCATCTTGTTCTTTTTTACCAACACCGCCATCTCTTTTGTGATGGTCCAATTTATATTCAATACTCTATTGATCTCCCCTTCTACCTCTTTCCAAAATTTTTGGACCACCTCGCATTCCCATAATAGGTGCATATACACTCCTTTGTCTCGGCATCCGTGCCAACACCGTGTACCCATATTTTGGGAGAGATAGGTCAGTTGGGCCGGGGTGCGGTGCCACTTGTGCAGTATTTTCCTCCTTGTCTCCCTCACTCTTGTGTTTTTAGTCTTGGCAATCTCCCCCACTATCCTCTCCATCTCTGCTCCTGAGACCTGCAACTCCTTCTCCCACATTGTGGTTAACTCTTCTACCGTACCTTCGTCGGCGCCTTCGTCGGCGCCTTCGTCGGTGCCTTCTTCGTCGTCTTCGCCGCCGTCTTCGCCGTCTTCGTCGTCTTCGTCGTCGTCTTCGTCTTCGCCTTCGTCGTCGCTTTCGTATTCGTCGCCTTCGTCTTCGTCGTCTTCGTCGTAGTCTTCGTCGGCGCCTGCGTCGGCGCCTGCGTCGGCGCCTGCGTCGTCGTCTTCATCTTTGTTTTCGTCGTCGCATTCGTCGTCGCCTTCACCGTTGTCGTCGTCACCTTCGGTGGCGCCTTCGGCGGCGGCTTCATCGGCGGCTTTGGCGGCGGCTTTGATGGCGGCTTCCTTGGCGCCTTCGTCGGCGCTTTTGCCTTCGTTGTCGTCGCGCCTTCGCCTTTGTTTTTTTATTTTTATTTTAATTTTATTTTTATTTTCCAAAATTTTTACCATCCATACAAACATATACATAAAAACACAGTGCCCTGTGCATGTGACCCTCCCCCCACACAAACATCCACACCCCTCCACCCCTGCTGAGGATTGCGTCTTCTTCTTTTCTCTTCTGCAAGCTCTCCGGACATTTTACATTTCATTACATCTTAAACAACAACTCCAACTTATTTCTAATGGTTTGATCCCGGGTTCTCCACACAATATATCCTCTCACCCGATCCCACCGTCCCAACAGCTCTCGCACTTTATCCTCCTGTAATTGATTAACCCTCATTTCCATAATTTCAAATTGAATGTGATCCACCAAGTCCATTGATTAACCCTCATTTCCATAATTTCAAAGTGAAGGTGTGCAAATTGTCCATTTCCAGCCTAGAACCACCACCGCCTGGGCGCTTTTTATCATCGCTACCTTCATTTCTGGATGTTCCCCCATCTTGTTCTTTTTTACCAACACCGCCATCTCTTTTGTGATGGTCCAATTTATATTCAATACTCTAGTGATCTCCCCTTCTACCTCTTTCCAAATTTTTGGACCACCTCGCATTCCCATAATAGGTGCATATACACTCCTTTGTCTCGGCATCCGTGCCAACACCGTGTACCCATATTTTGGGAAAGATAGGTCAATTGGACCGGGGTGCGTTGCCACTTGTGCAGTATTTTCCTCCTTGTCTCCCTCACTCTTGTGTTTTTAGTCTTGGCAATCTCCCCCACTATCCTCTCCATCTCTGCTCCTGAGACCTGCAACTTCCTCTCCCACATTGTGTTTAACTCTTTTACCGTACTTCCTCCTGATGTTACTAATATTTTGTATATCCTTCCGACCTGGACCCTTTTCCCTTCCTTCTTTTCCCTGATTATCTTCTCAAATTCCGTGTCCTCTCTTTGCAAGGCCTCTCTCACCTCCCTCTGCCTAAGGTAGTTGCATATTGCTCTGATTTGCAGCCACCGCCTTCCTCCCAACCAGTTCTCCAGCCTCTGTCTCCTGATTCTGCCCCCTTCGTCCACTACTTGCTCCAGTCTCGTCACCCCCTTCTCTCTCAATTCCCTTATTATTCTGCTCAGGTTTTCCTCCCTCTCGGGGTTCATGATCTCCAGGGAGGCTACTTTTGAGACTCCCGGCGCTA
Organism: Anolis apletophallus; assembly: GCA_030556195.1. Lineage (NCBI taxonomy): Eukaryota > Metazoa > Chordata > Lepidosauria > Squamata > Anolidae > Anolis > Anolis apletophallus. Next base: position 10,692 of record JARBWK010000651.1, read on the forward strand.
TATTCCTTTGCCAAGATCTCCACACTTCCACCGTGGCCCTCATTGGTCCCATCAGTTTCTCCACCTCCCTTTTTTCCCATCTCCTAAATATCAATTCCTCTCTTCCCAGTGCGTTCGCTTCTTTTTCCAGTGCTACCCATCTCTTGTCGTCCTCCTGCAGCTCCATCAGTCTCTCAATTTGAAAGGCATCTCTGTATAGTTCTAGGCTAGGGATTCCCCATCCTCCTTCTGCTTCGTTTGCTATCCTCCATTTTTTCCTTCTCCTTGGTTTCTTTCCTCCCTCCACCCCATACTTCACTTTCCTATCCCATTCTTTTATCTTTTCCCTGGGAGGACCCCTGGCAAGGCCTGGGCTAAGTATAAAAATTTTGGCAAAATCATCATTTTAATTGCTTATATTTTTGCCATTCTCCTCAAACTTTTCCGTTTCCAGCCTTTCATCTGTTTCAACACTTTTTTCCAGATCTTTCCAGTTTGCTTCTGTTATTCTCTCTATGTTTTTGTATATCCACACTCCCAGATATTTCATTCTTTTTACCCCTAATTTTAACCCTGACGCTTTCCTTACCTCTATCTGTTCCCTCGGACCTGAGATAAACATCATCTCAGACTTCTCCATATTCACCTTAAGCCCCGATTGTTCCTCAAACTCTCGCAGAGTTTCCTTCATTGCTTTTACCATTTTCAATGGCGTCTGGGTTAATAATATTGTGTCGTCCGCAAACAAATTCACCTTCGCCTCTATCTCCCCTATCCTGTACCCTTCCCACGTGCTGGCTGCCCTGATCTTGTTCGCTAGTGTTTCTATCGCCATTATGAAAAGCATTGGAGATAAGGGACATCCCTGCTTAGTCCCATTCCGTATTCTGATATTCTCCGTCCTATTCCCATTCACTCGTATATATGCCTGGCTCCCCATATATATACTCCTAATCACTTCACAAAACCTCTCTCCTAGATTTAATGCCTTACACACCTCATACAGGTAGCTGTGGTTTACTTTATCAAATGCCTTATAGACATCTAGTTTTAATATTCCCAACTTCCTCTTGGCCGCAGTAGCATGGTGTAGCGCATTCATTACATTCCTAATCGGTTCACTGATCCGTCTTCCTTTCACAAAGCCAAAATGATCCCCCATTATAACTTTTGGAATTATCCCCTCCAGCCTATTCTCCAATACCTTTACAAATATCTTATAATCTTGGTTTGCTAAGCTTATGGGACGGTAGGACTCCGGGTTCATCTCATCTCGATCTACTTTCGGTATAGTTACAATCTCCGATAACTTCCATGTCTGTGGGATGACCTGCTCCATCAAGACCTCATTAAATAGCTCTGTCAGAAATGGTAGCAAATCCTTTAGATATGTTTTGTAAAATTCTCCTGAGTACCCATCTGGGCCCGGCGCCTATGCCATCTTCAGTTGCTTAATAACCCTCTCCACCTCTTCTTGCCTGATCTCTGCATTTAAATAGTTTTTGTCCTCTTCGTTTACCCTTTGCCCAACCTCTATTGGGATCCCGCTCACCTCTTCCTGTTTGTATAGTTTCTCATAAATTTCTTTCATGATCCTTTCTATTTCCTCCTTACCTTCCTTCAGCTCTCCCTTTGTATCCCTCAGCGCCCGAATATATGATTTCTCCTTTCTCTTTTTTAAATATCTTGCCAATTGTTTCACTGACTTTGTCCCCCAAGAACTAATTTTTTGCCTAGTTGCCATTCTCATTTTATTCCAATGCAGCTCATCATATTGTTCCAATTCTTTCTTTCTCTGTTTTAATAACCTATACCATTCTCTAGCTTTGGTCAGCTTCAATTGATCCTGAATCCTTTCAATTTCCTTGATTTTATTCTCTCTTTCCCTTCTCCATCTCCTATTCACCTCTACCTCCAGACTTATGAGATGGCCTCTCCAGACCGCTTTGCCGCAGTCCCACAATACTGCTTTGGACATGTTCCCTCTATCATTTAACCTATAATACTCTTTTATTTCCTCCTGTACTCTCTTTTTATCCTGCTCCCTGGCTACTACGGCCATATTATACCTCCATATTCTTGGACTCCTCCGCTGTGTCATTCTCAACTTCATTGATATTGGCGCATGGTCGGAGAGCCACATGGGCTTCACCTCTGCACTTCTTACCTGAGCATTTGCTGACCTATCTATCAGTATATAATCTATACAACTAAAGACATTATGCCTTGCGGAATAGTAGGTGCTTCTATTTCCTACTCCACTATGCAGATCCACCATATTCAATTTATTCAAATTTAGAAATCTTCTATTATTCCCTCCTACCGATGACATTTGGATATTGAAATCTCCCGCAAAAATTGTCGTCCCCTCTTTGAAGTTATCCAGTTTACTCATAACGTTCACTATATACTGTTTCTGTTGCACATTGGGGGCATATATGGCTGCCACTGTCAGCTTTTGCCCATGTACCACCCCTTTCATAAACACCCACCTCCCTTCCTTATCCTTTTTCCACTCCACCCTTTCCAGGGGAACTCTTTCGTGCACCAAAATTGCCGTCCCCCTTGCGCTCCGTGTCCCACGGGACTCATAAACCCATTTCCAACTCTTATCATTCGTTAATTGCTGGCCATCCCTGCCTTTATGCGTTTCCGTCAATACCAGTATATCCACCTTATTTTCCCTTGTCAATTTAGCTAACCGAAATCTCTTAAAATCCGTAGATAAACCATTCGAGTTCAAAGCTAAAATTGTAAGATCAGTCATTGTTACTCCTTATTCTTGTTCTTATTGCCTGTATTTGTCCTAACTTGCTTGCCAATTGCTTTCCCCTCAAACCCTCCAACACCCAGCCACCCCCTGTGCCTCCTCCGTGTCTCCACCCCAAGCCAGGGTGGAGAGGCCAGCCACACGCTCGGCCATTTGTGGAGGCCATCCTGGTGAGCGCGGTCCCACTGTTTGGCTCCCATTTCCCCTTTTCCCTCAGGTTTCCCCTTCTTCTCCCCCCCCTCTCCCACTTGAGTAATCTTACCATATTCCCATAAGAGGGACTAATTATCTATAAAGAAAAGAGGAAAGAAGGTACCCCCTCCCCATAATCCCAAACCTACAGTCGACAAAAGAAAAGAGAAAAAGAAAAAATAGAGAAGGAAAGAAAGATTAGCCTGCGGTTCCTCTCCCTGCTTTAACATGCAGGTAACAAAGCTGTTCAGTTCCCTTCAGTTCAGTTCCTCCGTTCTCCTTCTTCACTTCTTTTTGGCGTCCCGGGCCTGTCGTTTCCTCTCTCGCCTCATGGCGGTCAGCTCGTCTTGCAATTGCTGCATTCTGTGGTCGCGTTCAATTTCCTCTTGCAGAGCGAGCTCTTCCGGCGTCACACTCCTGCTGGGGGGCCTCGGCTCTCCGCCACCTGCTGCTCCTTCTGGTTGCTGCGATCCTTCTTCACTTATTCCAAGCCGGGCGAGAAGTTTCTGCCCCTCCTCCAAATTCCTCGGTCTCAAAGACTCTCCATCTTTAAGTACCAAAATTGCAGCCGGGAACACCCACATGAATCTCACTCCATTCTTGTGTAAACAAGATGTTATCAGCCTCAGAGCAGCACGGTCGTCCAAAGTTTGTTTGGATAGGTCACGGAGACAAATGATCTTGTTCACACCAAACTTAAGATCAGGGATTTTTCTCAGGCTTCTGAACACGGTCTCTGCCAGGCTCTCCGATACGAACGCCACAATGATGTCCTTTTGTCTCGGCAAGGCTCTCCCACCTGGGAAAATCCAATGTGCTCTCTCCATTTGTGCCTCCTGGATGTCCACACCATTCTGTGCCAGCCAGCTCCTTAAAGCTTCTTTCAGCCCGCCTGCTTGGCCAAAGTCAGGAGCGAAACCTCTCAGACGCACATTCCGTCTCCTCTGGCGATCCTCCAGATTAGCCATTCTCAGACTATGCTTCTGTAGCGACTCCTCCATCGCTTTAAACTGAGATTGCATTCCTTTTTCATTTTTTTCTACTTTCTCTTCCAACTGTTTAGATGCTTTCTTGACCTCATTCACTTTGTCAGATCTGGGAAATCTGAGCTTAGAAGAAGTTCAGGTTTCCAGCCTGCCATGAGGTGGCGCTGACCTTTGTCCCAGTTCTCCGGGAAGTGGAGTGACCTTTGCTCCAGTTACTAAAGGACTATGCTGAGTCAGTCTGGGAGTGATGTAACTTCCAGGTGCCTCCAGGGGAAGTGAGGTAACTTCTTCTGGACTTGGACATTGGACATTGGACTATTAATGCTGACTCAGAGGCCTATGAGGTCACATCCCTTTGGACTATGGGATTTGCTGAATCACCCGGATATGGTGCAACCCTGCCTGGACATTGCATGGGCAAGGGGAGGGGGGTTCGGGTATAAAAGGTGTGTTTGGGTGGAGGGACGGTGCTTTGGCTTTACAAGTGTTGTACCTGCAATAAAATCGTGTTGGACCGTGCTTCTATCTACGCGTGATCCCTACCGAAATTGGAGCGTCATTACAGAAGCCAAAGCCCCATTCAACTTTCCCAGAAATGGAGAGGTTGGCTTGGAAGGAAGAGGAGTATATCGATATGTGGAATATTGCTCCTGAAGAAGTCCGGAGAACCATGGATTGGGAGTGGACTACCATTGACCAAGTGGGGTTCCCGGACGAGTCCAGAGAAGTGACGGCGTATGGTGCGTCAGCTCAGGTGGACGAGCTCCGAGAAGCGGAGAGATTGTGGGACGCTCAGGTGAGCGCTTTGAGAGGAATGGGGCAGAGAGGCCCCATTCAGACGGGTGTCCGGATGGCCGGAGGAACCAGAGAAGCTGTGCTGAAAGAAGGGCCAGCTCAGGTGGATCCAGTGGATTGCAGGACCAGAGAAGCTGAGGGGAAGAGTGCCCCAGCTCAGGTGGACCTGGCGGAGTGTGGTAGTGAGACCACAGAGCCTGAGCCGCTATCGGAATTGGCGGTGATGAGGTGTAGAATTGAGGCGATGGAGCATACCATGAGAAGGATGTCTCGGGCTATGTCCAGGAGAGAGCCAAGGGACTCGGCATGGAGTGCACCGGGAGGAGGAGACTTCACTTTTTATTCTTGGATGGATGGCGAACCGTCAGCTGCTGAACATCCTAGATCTCCCATGGGAGTGTGGACGGATGGTGGTCATCCTGCGTCAGAAGTGAATCCGGTCCCGGTGAGCCGCCCCCTGCAGCCGGCAGGGATGGGAAGGGGAGTATCAAGGCTGGAGGCCCCTCAGGGGAGGAGAGTGCAATCCTAGGAGTTTGGAGGACGATTGAAGAAAGAGCCCCTGCGGGTGGAATTTGAAGGAGAAGCTTGCAAGGTGGCCTTCTTTATCGCCGCAGTGAGGGATCATATGGAGGACTACGGTCATCTCTACCCCAGTAATGGTAGCAGAGTTCGAGCCATTGGAGGAGTGTTTAAAGGAAGGGCCGCTGATTGGTATATGCAGTGCCATGACCGTAGAGATCCATGTTTAACATCGGTCCGGGCCTTCTTGCAAGCTATTCGAAACCGCTTCCGTGATCCTCTGGAGAGGATAAAAGCGAAGGAAGCGCTCCGCTGCCTATCCCAAGGGTCCAGATCAGTTACCGAATATGCGGAGGAATTTATGGGATTGGCTGGCAAAGTTGCTGAGTGGTCCCAGGCTACATTGCTTGAACTATTTAAAGATGGCCTGCGGAAGGAAATCTTAGAGTGGTGCCTGCATAGAGGTGATCCAGGAGATGTGGATGGTTGGATCCAGTTAGCCGGCAGCGTGGAGGGGATCTTGGCCCAGGTGCAGCGATGACGGTTCCAGTTGACAAAATCCAGAGTTTCGGGACGGGGTTTTCCTGATGGTCGATTCCGGGGAGGAGAGCCTCGACGTGGTGGCGGTGATGGCAGAACTAGAGCTATGAAGAAACCCGTGATGGGACGTGGCCTTTGTTTCGTCTGCTCCCAGCCGGGCCATTTTGCGTCTCAGTGCCGGCAGAAGCAAGTGCCGGATCCAATCCGTTCGGATCTACTTAAAGTAGCATCCGCTAGGGCAGCTTTTGTGGACAATACAGATGCAAAAAGTGTTGGGGTGAGTCCCCCAAGTGTACAATGCACCCTGGGTTTGTTTAAAGGGAAAGAGATTATTGAGAAAAAAGCATTGGTTGATTGTGGGTGCTCAGAAAACATCATGTCCCCGAAGTTAGTAGATGATTTGGGTGGGGAAACGAAAACCCTGGCAACATCTGTAACTTTTACTCAATTGGATGGGTCATCTATTGAGGGTGGACCATTTTCTTTGGGCACTAAGGATTTAAAAGGTCGGGTGGGACCTTGGGAAGGAGGTATAGATTTTGTAGTGGCTCCCATTAAAGGTCATGAAGTGGTATTAGGGCTGCCCTGGTTAGAGCAAGTAAACCCCAAAATTGATTGGAAGACTGGGAAGGTGCAGTGTGAGCCAAATGTGGAGAAAGGGGTCCTGGGTGAGGTACAGGGGGTGCCTGTTGAATATTGGGATTATGCAGATGTGTTTAACCCTATGTTGGCTCAAAGTCTTCCCCCTTTCCGCAATGTACAGTGTGGCATAGAGGTTAAGGAGGGGGCTATCATGCCAAAACCGAAAATATATGCTATGACAGTGCAGGAGAAGGTGGCGCTGAGGGAACAAATTGATGGATATTTGGAGAAGGGGTTCATCCAGAGGTCTGAATCCCCTATTGCGGCCCCAGTTTTGTTTCGAGAGAAAAAGGATGGGAAGTTGCGATTATGTATCGATTATCGAGGGTTGAATGCTATCAGCACTACAAATTGTTATCCCTTGCCTTTGATCAAGGACCTGTTGGGCCAGCTAGGGGGCGGTAGATTCTTCACCAAATTGGACTTGATTGATGCGTTCCATATGGTGCGGGTGAAAAAAAGTGATCAATGGAAGACAGCTTTCTCTTGTCCCCTCGGATTGTTCGAATGGACCGTGATGCCATTCGGTTTGGCAGGAGCTCCAGGTATTTTCATGCAGCTTATAAATGAGGTGCTACACCCCCTTTTGTATAAGGGGTTTTTTGTGTATTTGGACGACATTGTGATTGTGACGCGTACTAGAGAAGAGCATGTTCAGTTGGTTCGAGAGGTGTTGGAGAGGTTGAGGCAAGCTAGTTTGTATGTGAAGTTGAGTAAGTGTGAGTTTGGGAAGAGTCAGATTGATTTTTTGGGTTATAGGATTAGTGAGAGTGGAGTGGCTATGGATCCAGCTAAAGTGGAGGATGTGTTGAGCTGGGAGGCTCCGCAAACCAGAAGGCAGTTGCAGGCTTTCCTGGGGTTGGCGAATTTTTATCGTACTTTTATACCTGAATTTTCAGCTATAACTCTCCCGCTTACGGAGTTGTTAAAGACTAAGGGGAAGGGGGAGTCGAGGAAGACCAAGTCCCCGGGTGCTAAGTTAGCTTGGAGTAAGGAGTGTCAAGCGGCGTTTGAAAGATTGAAGAGAGCTTTCACCCGTGGTCCTCTGTTAAGGCACCCAGATGTAGACAAGCCTTTTGTTGTACAGTGTGATGCTTCCGCTTGGGCATATGGAGGGGCGCTGATGCAGAAAGATGAACAGGGGAATTTGAGGCCGTGTGCATATTTCTCCAAAAAGTTTTTGGAGCTGGAGAGGAAGTGGCCCGTTTGGGAGAAAGAGGCTTTTGCTGTGAGGTGTGCTTTGCAAACGTGGCGTCAATTTCTGGAGGGGGCTGCTTTCCCTTTTGTGGTGTTAACGGATCAGCAAAACCTCCAGTATTTGAAGAACCCTCAGAAGCTATCTCCCAAATTGGTGAGATGGGCTCAGTATTTTTCCCGGTTTAATTTCTCATTGCAGCATATAAAGGGGAAAGAAAATGTAGTGGCAGACGCGTTGTCCCGATATCCTGAGGTGGGAGAGAATTGTTTGGAGAAATCGGAGGAGGTATTTACCAAGGAGCATTGGGGATTGGCAGTGCAGACGAGGTCTCAGGTAGTGAGGGAGGTGAAGAAAGAGGAAGGAGTGGTAGATGAATGGTGTTTGGAGTTACAGAAGGGTTATGAAGGTGATGTGTGGTTGCAGAGCCATGAGGGTGAGTGCAAGGTGTTGAATGGTTTATGGGTTATGGGAAATAAAGTGTATGTTCCTCAAGGTGTGAGGAGGAAGGTTTTACAGCTAAATCATGATCACAAGTCTGCTGGTCATTGGGGAGTCACGAAGACACTTTTGGCCATAAAGAAGCGGTATTGGTGGCCAGGGATGAGAGCGGAAGTGAAGGAGTATGTAGAACGTTGTGAGGATTGTGCTAGGAATAAGGATCCTGCCGCTAAACCGCAAGGGTTGATCCAAGTGGTGGCTTCTCCAGTGCGGCCGTGGACGCATGTCAGCCCTGACTTCGTGGGGGAGTTGCCCTCTAGTCGGGGTTACAGATATATCTGGACTGTGTTGGACTTATTTTCAAAACAGGCTCATTTCGTCCCTTTGAAGGGGCTACCGTCGGCAGAAAGGTTGGCTGAGTTATATGTGCAGCATGTGTATCGGTTGCATGGGTGCCCGGAGCAGGTTCTTAGCGATCGTGGAGTTCAGTTTACTGCCCGGTTTTGGGAGAGGTTTTTGGAGGTGTTGGGGGCCCAAAGACGGCTTACGACCGCTTATCATCCTTGTTGCAATGGGGACGTGGAGAGAGCGCAAAAGTCGCTGGGGGGTTATCTGCGTATATTTAGTAATAAGGAGCAGAATAACTGGTCAGACTTGTTGCCATATGCTGAGATGGCATATAATAGCTCAGTGCATTCTTCCACAGGAAAGTCCCCTTTCGAGGTAGTTTACGGCCAGGATGTGGCTTCTTTGCCCCAATTGTTAGAGTTTGGAGGGGAGGAAAAGAGTGAGTGGAGGATGCGAGCACAGGATGATTGGAGGGAGGTAACGGAAGCCCTGGGAAAGGCGCAACGGGCGTACAAGTTGTTTGGGGATCGACGAAGACAGGAAGGGAAGGAGTATGCAGAGGGTGATCTGGTATGGTTATCCACACAGAATTTAAAGTTGGGACGCCCGTCTAAGAAACTAAGCCCAAAATATATTGGACCTTTCAGGGTGGAGAAGGCGGCAAATAAAGTCTCTTATACCCTCCTTTTGCCAAAAAGTCTAGGCAAGATTCATCCTACATTCCACTGTAGTTTTCTGAAGAGGTATGTGGGGCCCCTTCCGCCCAAGGACTGAATGGTGTTTTATTTCTACAGGGGGAGGACGCGGTGGAGAAGAGCGTTATGTCAGATCTGGGAAATCTGAGCTTAGAAGAAGTTCAGGTTTCCAGCCTGCCATGAGGTGGCGCTGACCTTTGTCCCAGTTCTCCGGGAAGTGGAGTGACCTTTGCTCCAGTTACTAAAGGACTATGCTGAGTCAGTCTGGGAGTGATGTAACTTCCAGGTGCCTCCAGGGGAAGTGAGGTAACTTCTTCTGGACTTGGACATTGGACATTGGACATTGGACTATTAATGCTGACTCAGAGGCCTATGAGGTCACATCCCTTTGGACTATGGGATTTGCTGAATCACCCGGATATGGTGCAACCCTGCCTGGACATTGCATGGGCAAGGGGAGGGGGGTTCGGGTATAAAAGGTGTGTTTGGGTGGAGGGACGGTGCTTTGGCTTTACAAGTGTACCTGCAATAAAATCGTGTTGGACCGTGCTTCTATCTACGCGTGATCCCTAAAGAAATTGGAGCGTCATTACACACTTCTTTACTGAGTTCGCCCACGCATCTTTCCACTCCCTCCAGTTTCTTATCCACCTCATCAAATTTACATTTCAAGAAGTCCAGAATGTTATCCATTTTCCCTTCCAGGCTGTCCATTTTTGCCCCGAGAGCATTTGCCGAGTCCGCCATCTTTATCTCCTTCCTGACTTTCTCAGTCTAATTTTAAATCCGCTCCCATCCACTCCTCTTTTCTTTCAAAGATACCAATCTTTACCTCTTTTTGATCAGCACTAATTCCTCCATCAGATAATCCCAGTCTCAAGAGGAGGGGTGGGGGATTGAAGGTTTCACCGGCACTTTTTCAAAAGTTTCATCTCGTGGAACGTCTATTCAAAGTTCCAGCACATGCCACGCCCCGCCGCCTTCGCCATTGTTGACGTCGCCTTCGTCGGCGCCTTCGTCGGCACCTTCGTCGGCGCCTTCGTCGGCGCCTTCGTCGGTGCCTTCTTCGTCGTCTTCGTCGTCGTCTTCGTCGTCTTCGTCGTCGTCTTCGTCGTCTTCGTCGCCTTCGTCGCCTTCGTCGCCGCCTTAGTCGTCGCCGCCTTAGTCGTCACGCCGCCTTCGTCGCCGCCGCCTTCGTCGCCGCCACCTTCGTTGCCGCTGCCTTCGTCATTGCCTTCGACTTCGCCTTCGTCGTAGTCTTCGTCGTCGCCTTCGTCATTGCCTTCGACTTCGCCTTCGTTGTTGCCTTTGTCGTCGCCTTCGTCGTCATCGGCGCCTTCGTCGGCGCCGTCTTCGTCGTCTTCTTCGTCGTCTTCGTCGTCTTCGGCGTCTTCGGCGTCGTCTTCGGCGTCGCCTTTGTCTTCGTCGTCTTCGTCGTCGTCATCGTCGCCGTCTTCGTCGTCGCCTTCGTCTTTGTCGTCTTTGTCGTCGTTGCCTTCGTCATTGCCTTCGACTTCGCCTTCGTTGTCGCCTTTGTCGTCGCCTTCGTTGTCGTCTTCGTCATCTTCGTCGTCGCCTTCGTTGCCACCGTTGTTATATTCGTCGTCGCCTTCGTCGTCGCCTGCGTCGTCTTCGTCGTCATCGTCGTTTTCGTCGTCGCCTTTGTCGTCGCCTTCATCATTGTCGTCGTCACCTTCGTCGGCGACTTCGTCAGCACCTTCGTCGGCGCCTTTGTCTTCGTCATCTTCTTCGTCGTCGTAGTCGCCTTCGTCTTTGTCGTCGTCTTTGCCATTGCCTTCGACATCGCCTTCGTCGTCACCGTCGTTTCCGTCGTTTTCGTCGTCGCCTTCATCGTTGTCGCCGTCGTCACCTTCGTCGTCATCGTCGCCGCCTTCGCCATTGTTTTTTTTAAAAAAATATTTTATTATTTTCCAAATTTTTTACCATCCATACAAACATATACATAAAAACACAGTGCCCTGTGCATGTGACCCTCCCCCCACACAAACATCCACACCCCTCCACCCCTGCTGAGGATTACGTCTTCTTTTTCTTCTTTTCTCTTCTGCAAGCTTTCCGGACATTTTACATTTCATTTTACATTTCATTACATCTTAAACAACAGCTCCAACTTATTTCTAATGGTTTGATCCCGGGTTCTCCAAACAATATATCCTCTCACCCGATCCCATCGTCCCAACAGCTCTCGCACTTTATCCTCCTGTAATTGATTAACCCTCATTTCCATAATTTCAAATTGAATGTGTTCCACCAAGTACCGCAGCCAGTTCTCAATTGTCCATTTCGTGGAGTCCTTCCAGCCTAGAACCACCACCGCCTGGGCGCTTTCTATCATCGCTACCTTCATTTCGGATGTTCCCCCATCTTGTTCTTTTTACCAACACCGCCATCTCTTTTGTGATGGTCCAATTTATATTCAATACTCTATTGATCTCCCCTTCTACCTCTTTCCAAAATTTTTGGACCACCTCGCATTCCCATAATAGGTGCATATACACTCCTTTGTCTCGGCATCCGTGCCAACACCGTGTACCCATATTTTGGGAAAGATAGGTCAGTTGGGCCGGGGTGCGGTGCCACTTGTGCAGTATTTTCCTCCTTCTCTCCCTCACTCTTGTGTTTTTAGTCTTGGCAATCTCCCCCACTATCCTCTCCATCTCTGCTCCTGAGACCTGAAACTCCCTCTCCCACATTGTGGTTAACTCTTCTACCGTACCTTCGTCGGCGCCTTCGTCGCTGCCTTCGTCGTCATCGTCGCCGCCTTCGCCATTGTTGACGTCGCCTTCGTCGGCGCCTTCGTCATCATCGTCGGCGCCTCCGTCGCCGCCTTCGTCGCCGCCTTCGCCTTCGTCGTCATCGTCGCCGCCTTCGCCATTGTTGACGCCGCCTTCGTCGGTGTAGCAAGTTGTCGCCTTCTTTCGACCGTTGGCGCCTTCTTCGTCGTGATAAATCGTCTTCTTCGTCAGATTAGTCGTCTTCGCCGCCTGCGCTTTCGTCGGCGCATTGTCCGCCTTATTCGTAGTCGCCGCCTTCTTAAATCGCCGCCCAGGCTTCATCGTTGCCGCCGCCCGTCGTCACCTTTCTGCCGCCGCTAGTCGTCGTCGCCTTCGCTTTCAGCGTCTTCGTCCCTTTCGTCGGCTTCGCCGGGCCTTTGTCGGTCGTCGTCTTCGTCGGCGCCTTCGTTGTCGCCTTTGTCGTTGCCTTCGTCGTCGTCTTCGTCATCTTCGTCGTCGCCTTCGTTGCCACTGTTGTTATCTTAGTCGGCGCATTCGTAGGCGCCTGCGTCGTTGTCTTCGTCGTCATCTTCGTTTTCGTCGTCGCCTTCGTCGTCGCCTTCGTCGTCGCCTTCATCGTTGTCGTCGTTACCTTCGTTGGCGCCTTCGTCGGCGCCTTCTTCGTCTTCTTCATCGTCATCTTCGTCGTCTTCTTCGCCTTCATCGTCGCCTTCGTCGTCGCCTTCGTCGTCGCCTTCGATTTCGCCTTCGTCGTCGCCTTTGTTGTCGTCTTCTTCGCCATCATCGTCGACGCCTTCGTCGCCTTCGTCGTCGCCTTCGTCGTCGCCTTCGTCTTCGCCTTCGGCGTCTTTGCCTTCGGCGTCTTCGCCGGCGCCTTTGTCGGCGCCTTCGTCTGCGCCTTCGACTTCGCCTGCGTCGTCACCTTTGTCGTCATCTTCTTCGTCATCATCGTCGACGCCTTCGTCGCCTTCGTCGTCGCCTTCGTCACCGCATTTGTCGCCACTTCGTCGCCACCTTCCTTGTCGCGCCGGCGTCACCTTAAATCTTCGCCTTCGTCGTCTTCGTCGGCGCATTCGTCGGCGACTTCGTCGTAGCCTTCGTCGTAGCCTTCGTCGAAGCCTTCGTCGTAGCCTACGTCGTTGTCGTCGTCACCTTGGTTGTCTTCTCCGTCGTCTTCTTCGTCGTCTTCGCCGTCTTCGTCATCGCCTTTTTCTTCGGCGTCTACGGCGTCGTCTTCGGCGTCGTCTTCGCCGTCGCCTTCGTAGTCGCGTACGTCATCGCCTTCGTCGTCCCCTTCGTCGTCGCCGCCTTCGTCGCCGCCTTCGTCGTCTTCGTCGTCTTCGCCTTCGTCGTTTTCGTTGTCGCCTTCGTCATCGCCTTCGTCGCCTTCGTTGTCTTCGCCGTCGTCTTCATCAACGCCTTCATCTTCGTCGTCTTCGTTGTCACCTTCGTCGTTGCCTTCGTCGCCTTTGTCGTCTCCTTTGTCACCTTCGTTTTCATCTGCGTCGTCGTCTTCGTCGTCATCGCCTTCATCGTTATTAAATTCGTCACCTTTGTAGGTCGCCTTCACCTTCAATAAGTCGTCGCGCCGTCTTCGCCATTGTTGATATCATCTTAGTCGTCATCTTTGCCGTCGCCTTCATCGTTGTCGTCGTCACCTTTGTAAATCGCCTTACCGTCAGCGACAGCAAATGAGTCGTATTACCGTAGCCTTAAGTAAGCCAACCGTCGGCGCCGTTAGTTATCGTGTTTGATGCGTATTCTTCGACCGTCGCCGTCGGCGCCTTTGTCGCCGCCGCCTTCATCGCCGCCGCCTTTGTTGCCGCTGCGGCCGCGGCCGCCGCCTTCGTCGCCGCCGCTTTCGTTGCCGCCGCCCAACCGTCGTCGTCGCGTCGCCGCCCGAGTCGCCAGGTCGCCTCCGTCGTCGCCTTTGTCGTCGTCTTCTTCGTCATCATCTCCGACGCCTTCGTCGCCTTCGTAGTCGCCTTTGTCGCCGCCTTCGTCTCAGTCATCATCTCCGTCACCTTCGTCTTCGCATTCGCCTTTGCCTTCGGCGTCTTCGTCTTCGTCGTCTTCTTCGTCGGATTCGTCGCCTTCGTCGTCTTCGTCGTCGCCTTTGTCTTCTTCGTTGTCATCGTCCCCTTCATCGTAGTCTTCGTCGGCACCTTCGTCGGCGCCTGCGTCATCATCTTCGTCGTCATCTTCGTTTTCGTCGGCGCCTTCGTCAGCGCCTTCGTCGTTGACACCTTCGTCGTTGTCATCGGCGCCTTCGTCGTCGCCTTCATCGTCTTCGCCGTCTTCGCCGTCTTCGCTGTCTTTATCATCGTCTTCGTCGTCATCTTCATTGTCTTCGTCGTCGCCTTTGTCGTCGCCTTCGTCATCGCCTTCGTCGTCGCCTTCGCCGTCGCCTTCGACATCGCCTTCGTCTTCTTCGTTGTCGTCGTCCCCTTCATCGTAGTCTTCGTCGGCGCCTTCGTCGGCGCCTGCATCGTCATCTTCGTTGTCATCTTCGTTTTAGTCGTCGCCTTCGATTTCGCCTTCGTCGTCGCCTTTGTTGTCGTCTTCTTCGCCATCATCGTCGACGCCTTCGTCGCCTTCGTCGTCGCCTTCGTCTTCGCCTTCGCCTTCGGCGTCTTCGCCTTCGGCGTCTTCGCCTTCGGCGTCTTCGCCTTCGGCGTCTTCGCCGGCGCCTTTGTCTGCGCCTTCGACTTCGCCTGCGTCGTCGCCTTTGTCGTCATCTTCTTCGTCATCATCGTCGACGCCTTCGTCGCCTTCGTCGTCGCCTTCGTCACCGCATTCGTCGCCACCTTCGTCGCCACCTTCCTTGTCGCCTTCGGCGTCACCTTCGTCTTCGCCTTCGTCGTCTTCGTCGGCGCATTCGTCGGCGCCTTCGTCGTAGCCTTCGTCGTAGCCTTCGTCGAAGCCTTCGTCGTAGCCTACGTCGTTGTCGTCGTCACCTTGGTTGTCTTCTTCGTCGTCTTCTTCGTCGTCTTCTTCGCCGTCTTCGTCATCGCCTTTTTCTTCGGCGTCTACGGCGTTGTCTTCGGCGTCGTCTTCGCCGTCGCCTTCGTAGTCGCCTACGTCATCGCCTTCGTCGTCCCCTTCGTCGTCGCCGCCTTCGTCGCCGCCTTCGTCATCTTCGTCGCCTTTGCCTTCGTCGCTTTCGTTGTCGCCTTCGTCATCGCCTTCGTCGCCTTCGTCGTCTTCGCCGTCGTCTTCATCAACGCCTTCATCTTCGTCGTCTTCGTTGTCACTTTCGTCGTTGCCTTCGTCGCCTTTGTCGTCTCCTTTGTCACCTTCGTTTTCGTCTGCGTCGTCGTCTTCGTCGTCATCGCCTTCATCGTTGTCGTCGTCACCTTTGTCGTCGCCTTCACCTTCGTCGTCGTCGCCGCCGCCTTCGCCATTGTTGATATCATCTTCGTCGTCGTCTTTGTCGTCGCCTTCATCGTTGTCGTCGTCACCTTTGTCGTCGTCTTCGTCAGTGCCTTCGTCGTCGTATTCGTCGTATTCGTCGCCTTCGTCGCCTTCGTCGCCTTTGTCGACACCTTCGTTGTCGTATTCGTCGTATTCTTCGACTTCGTCGCCTTCGTCGGCGCCTTTGTCGCCGCCACCTTCATCGCCGCCGCCTTTGTTGCCGCCCGCGGCGCGTCTGCCGCCTTAAAGTCGCTGCCGCCTTAAGTCGCTGCCGCAGCCGTTGCGCCGCCTTCGTTGCCGCCGCCTTCGTCGTCGCCGCCTTCGTCGTCGCCTTCGAAGTCGCCTTCGACTTCGCCTCCGTCGTCGCTTTTGTCGTCGTCTTCTTCGTCATCATCGCCGACGCCTTCGTCGCCTTCGTCGCCGCCTTCGTCGCCGCCTTCGTCGCCGCCTTCGTCGCCGCCTTCGTCGTCACCTTCATCTTTGCATTCGCCTTCGCCATCTTCGTCTTCGTCGTCTTCTTCGTCGGATTCGTCGCCTTCGTCGTCTCCGTCGTCGCCTTTGTCTTCTTCGTTGTCGTCGTCCCCTTCATCGTAGTCTTCGTCGGCGCCTTCGTCGGCGCCTGCGTCATCATCTTCGTCGTCATCTTCGTTTTCGTCGGCGCCTTCGTCGGCGCCTTCGTCGTTGACACCTTCGTCATCGTCTTCGGCGTCGCCTTTGTCTTTAATAGTAAATCG
>JARBWK010000652.1:0-26676 GCA_030556195.1 Anolis apletophallus
ATTATTATTAGAGTCAGAAGGGACCCCCAAAGGGCATCCAGCCCAACCCTCTTTGGCCAAGAAGGTAGTGAGAATTACTATATTATTATTATTATTATTATTATTATTAGAGTCAGAAGGGACCCCCAAAGGGCATCCAGCCCAACCCTCTTTGGCCAAGAAGGTAGTGAGAATTACTATATTATTATTATCTATTATTATTATTAGAGTCAGAAGGGACCCCCAAAGGGCATCCAGCCCAACCCTCTTTGGCCAAGAAGGTAGTGAGAATTACTATATTATTATTCTCTATTATTATTATTAGAGTCAGAAGGACCCCAAAGGGCATCCAGCCCAACCCTCTTTGGCCAAGAAGGTAGTGAGAATTACTATATTATTATTCTCTATTATTATTATTAGAGTCAGAAGGGACCCCCCAAAGGGCATCCAGCCCAACCCTCTTTGGCCAAGAAGGTAGTGAGAATTACTATATTATTATTCTCTATTATTATTATTAGAGTCAGAAGGGACCCCCAAGGGCATCAGCCCAACCCTCTCTGGCCAAGAAGGTAGTGAGAATTACTATATTATTATTCTCTATTATTATTATTAGAGTCAGAAGGGACCCCCAAAGGGCATCCAGCCCAACCCTCTTTGGCCAAGAAGGTAGTGAGAATTACTATATTATTATTATCTATTATTATTATTATTATTATTATTAGAGTCAGAAGGGACCCCCAAAGGGCATCCAGCCCAACCCTCTTTGGCCAAGAAGGTAGTGAGAATTACTATATTATTATTATCTATTATTATTATTATTATTATTAGAGTCAGAAGGGACCCCCAAAGGGCATCCAGTCCAAGCCTCTTTGGCCAAGAAGGTAGTGAGAATTACTATATTATTATTATCTATTATTATTATTATTAGAGTCAGAAGGGACCCCCAAAGGGCATCCAGTCCAAGCCTCTTTGGCCAAGAAGGTAGTGAGAATTACTATATTATTATTATCTATTATCTATTATTATTATTATTATTATTATTAGAGTCAGAAGGGACCCCCAAAGGGCATCCAGTCCAAGCCTCTTTGGCCAAGAAGGAAATGAGAATTACTATATTATTATTATCTATTATTATTAGAGTCAGAAGGGACCCCGAAAGGGCATCCAGCCCAACCCTCTTTGGCCAAGAAGGTAGTGAGAATTACTATTATCTATTATTATTATTATTATTATTATTATTAGAGTCAGAAGGGACCCCAAAGGGCATCAGTCCAAGCCTCCTCGGCCAAGAAGTTAGTGAGAATTACTATATTATTATTATCTATTATTATTATTAGAGTCAGAAGGGACCCCCAAAGGGCATCCAGTCCAAGCCTCTTTGGCCAAGAAGGTAGTGAGAATTACTATATTATTATTATCTATTATTATTATTATTAGAGTGGTAGTGAGAAGGTAGTGAGAATTACTATATTATTATTATCTATTATCTATTATTATTATTATTATTATTAGAGTCAGAAGGGACCCCCAAAGGGCATCCAGCCCAACCCTCTTTGGCCAAGAAGGAAATGAGAATTACTATATTATTATTATCTATTATTATTAGAGTCAGAAGGGACCCCGAAAGGGCATCCAGCCCAACCCTCTTTGGCCAAGAAGGTAGTGAGAATTACTATATTATTATCTATTATTATTATTATTATTATTATTAGAGTCAGAAGGGACCCCCAAAGGGCATCCAGTCCAAGCCTCCTCGGCCAAGAAGGTAGTGAGAATTACTATATTATTATTATCTATTATCCATTATCCATTATTATTATTATTATTATTAGAGTTGGAAGGGCCCCCCAAAGGGTATCCAGTCTAAGCCTCTTCGGGCCAAGAAGGAAGTAAGAATTACTATATTATTATTATCTATTATCCATTATTATTATTATCCATTATTATTATTATTATTATTATTATTATTAGAGTCGGAAGGGACCCCCAAAGGGCATCCAGTCCAAGCCTCTTCGGCCAGAAAGGTAGAATTACTAATATATTACTATCCATCATTATTATTACTATTATTATTATACTTTTTGTTGTTATTATTTTATTATCTATTATTATTATTATGCATCCCACATCTGATCCTTCCCCACAGAGGACCATCTGGAGGAGGAGGAAGGAGGGACTCTGAAAAGGCCATCCAGCCCAACCTCCGTCCTTCTGCCAGGAAGGAAGAAATACTATTATATTATCTATCTATCTATCTATCATTATTATTATTATTATTATTATTATATTCATAGAGTTGGGAGGGGCCTATAAAGGCCATCCAGTCCATCCCCCTTCTACCAGGAAGGAAGAGGGAATTACTATATTATTATTATTATTATTATTATTGGAGCTGAAAGGGATCCCCAAAGGCCATCCAGACCAATCTCCTAATACCAGGAAGGAAAATAGAAATACTATTATATTATTTATTATTATTGATATTATTATTGGCAGGGACTCCCAAAGGGCATTAGGAGGAGGAAGGAGGGAGGGCCTCTGTTGAAGATCATTAATAGCTCCCTTGAGCAAGGGGTTTTTCCAGAGTGCTTGAAAGAGGCGGTGGTGGCTCCATTACTGAAGAAACCATCATTGGACCCTGCGGTTCCCTCCAACTACCGCCCGGTGTCGAACCTTTCGTACCTGGGCAAGGTGGTTGAGAGGGCAGTAATGGAGCAGTTGCAGTCCTTCTTGGATGATGCAACATGGCTTGACCCCTTCCAGTCCGGCTTCCGTTCGGGGCATGGGACGGAGACGGTCCTGGTCTCCATCACAGATCAACTCCGCTGCCAGCTCGACCAAGGCGGGTCTGCGCTGCTCGTGTTATTGGACCTCACGGCAGCGTTTGACACGGTCGACCACAATCTTTGATCCACCGCCTGGCCATGGCTGGAGTGAGGGGACAGCCCTTAAATGGCTGGCCTCCTTTCTCCGCCAGCGGTCTCAGCGTGTGAGGAGGGGTGGGTGGTCTCGGGGCTCCCCACTTATTTGCGGGGTCCCTCAGGGGGCCATCCTCTCCCCTCTGTTATTTAACATCTACACGCAGCCGCTTGCACAGCTGGTGCGGAGTTATGGGCTGACCTGTCATCAATATGCCGACGACACTCAGCTCATTGTGAGGATGGGGTGCAGGCCGGAGACCGTCCCGATAAATTCCAACATTGCCTTGAGGCCGTGACTGGATGGCTGCGAGCCAGTAGGTTGAGGGTGAATCCGGCGAAGACGGAAATCTTGTGGCTGGGCCACCCGGGCGGGATAGGTGCCCGGCTTCCGACCCTGACGGTGCGGCACTACAACCAGCGCCGTCAGTGAAAAGCCTTGGCGTCCATCTGGACTCCCAGCTGACCATGGAGGCCCAGGTCTCCATGGCCAGCAAGGCTGCCTTTTTCCACCTCCGCCAGGCGAGGAGGTTGGCCCCTATCTCTCCCGGAACGACCTGGCCACGGTGATCCAAGCCACGGTCATCTCGAGGCTGGACTACTGTAACGCAAGCGCTACGTTGGCCTGCCTATGTCGTCGATCCGAAGCTCAAGCTGGTGCAGAATACCGCCGCCCGGCTCCTGTCTGGGGCTCCAGCAGGTTGCCGAATAACTCCAATCTTGCGGGATCTGCACTGGCTGCCTATTGAGCACCGGGTCGCCTTCAAAGTGCTGGTTCTTACCTTTAAGGCCATCCACGGCCTGGGGCCAGCGTATCTGAGGGACCGTCTCGCCCTATATTGCCCATCGAGATCACTGCGGTCTGAAGAGGCCAACTTGTTGGCAGTTCCATCTGCTAAATTAGCCCGTTTAACATCTACTCGCGGAGGGCGTTCTCAGTGATAGCTCCTACGCTATGGAACGCCCTCCGGCTGAGGCCAGAGCCCTGAGGACTTACTCCCCTTCAGACGGGCCTGCAAAACTTATCTGTTTAGGCAGGCCTTTGGGGGAGTAGGCCCTGCACCGCTGCTGTTTTAATCTGCCACTTTTAACCTGTTTTAGCTGTTTTAATTGTATTACTTGCTTTTAAATTGTATTACTTGTGCTCTATGTTTTGTGCTGTTCCTCTGGCGCTGAGCCAGTAGCATGTGAGCCGCGAGCCCCTGGGAGTCGGCGGCGCAGAAATCGCAATAAATAAATAAATAAATAAATAAATAAATAAATATTATTATTATTATTATTAAGTCTAACCCCCTTTTGCCAGAATTATTATTCTATTACTGCATTGTCAAAGGCTTTCATGGCCGGAATCACTGGGTTGTTGTAAGTTTTTCAGGATGTATGGCCAAGTTCTAGAACAACCTATTATTTTACTATTAATTATTATCATTTATCTTTATTATTATCATTCAGTCCAACCCCTTTCTGCCAGGAAGATAGAATTACTATATTACCCATTATTATTATTATTATTATTATCCATTATTATTATTCAGTCCACCCCCCCCCCTTCTGCCAAGCAGGAAGATAGAATTACTATATTACCCATTATTATTATTATTATTATTATCCATTATTATTATTCAGTCCACCCCCCCCCCCTTCTGCCAAGCAGGAAGATAGAATTACTATATTATTATCAGGGGTGCTCACACTTTTTCAGCCTGGGAGCTACTGATTAAAAAACCAAGTCCCAAAGATCACCTACCCAGAAATGTAAAACGTATCACTATTTTCGTATTTATTTATATATTTATTTATATTTATTATTAATTTTATGTACCGCTCCTTCCAGCAGGCTCGGGGCAGTTGACATAAAATTAAGTTATAAAACATCAACATTTCAATTTAATAACAACAATATAAAACAGAGCATAAAAATACATCCAACCACCCCATTTCTCCCACACTGCCATATTACCACACATATTATCAGCCAGAAAGTAAGAAGAGAGGCTTTTGAACTGCAAGGCTATTTAATACTCAGCAAGGTAAACAAAGGGGCATGCAAAAATACATCCAACCACCCCATTTCTCCCACACTGCCATATTACCACACATATTATCAGCCAGAAAGTAAGAAGAGAGGCTTTTGAACTGCAAGGCCATTTAATATTTATTTATTTATTTATTTATTTGTTCCATCTTGTATTCCGCCCCTCCCTGCAGGCTCGGGGCGGATAACATCATAAAATTCGGCAGGCATGTACATCCATGTCGCCATACAATAAAATGCAACATAAAACATACAATAAAACAAAATACAATAGGTCCCGAGATTAAAATTATGTGCATGCCATGGCATTCCTGAACCAGGGTGCTGATTAGGAAGATGAGTACATTCGGCTTACTCGCCTAGCCGAAGGCCAGTCTGAACAGGGCGGTCTTACAAGCCCTGCGGAACGGATGAGCTCCGTGGCAGCTCGGACGTCGTCCGGGAGAGAGTTCCAGAGTACCGAGCCGCCACAGAGAAAACCCTTTGCCTGGTAGCAGACAGGCGACAGGCGCGGACCGATGGAAACAGGAGCAAATTCGACTCCCCAGAACGTAGTGATCTCGGTTCTATGTTTGGGGCAAGGCGGTCCCTCAGGTACGCAGGCCCTAGGCCGTGTAGAGCCTTAAAGGTTAACACCAACACCTTGAAGGCAATTCGGTACTCAATAGGCAGCCAGTGCAGCTGCCGGAGGATGGGCGTGATGTGCTCCCTTACCGACGTTCCCGTCAGCAAGCGAGCAGCGGCATTCTGCACTAGCTTGAGTTTCCGAACTGTCGCCAAGGGAAGGCCAACGTAGAGGGCGTTACAGTAGTCTAATCTCGAGATGACCGTCGCTTGGATCACCGTGGCCAGGTCGCCCTGGAAAGGTAGGGTGCCAGTCGCCTGGCCTGTCGTAGGTGGAAAAATGACGCCCTGCTGGCCGCGGAGACCTGGGTCTCCATGGTCAGCAGGGGGTCCAGGTGGACACCTAGGCTCTTAACAACAGGCGACGGGCTATGCCGTTCGCCCAGGGTAGGCAACCGGCACTCATCCCGCCCAGGTCGACCAGGCCAGAAGATCTCCGTCTTCGACGGGTTCACCTTCAGCCGGCTAGCCCGCAGCCAACCAGTCACGGCCTCTAGGCACTGATGGAAACAATCGGGTACAGAGTCCGGCCTGCCGTCCATTCTCAGCAAGAAGCTGGGTGTCATCAGCGTACTGATAACACTCCAGACCAAAGTCGCGGGCCAGCTGGGCCAGGGGGGCGCATGTACACGTTAAATAATAAGGGAGAGAATGGCCCCTGGGGGACCCCCACAGTCAAGTGGGAATCTCCCAGAGACCTCCCGCCCCCTCCACACGTTGTCCCCGGTCCCGGAGGAAGGAGACCACCCATTTAAGGGCGGTCCCCCGACCCCGGAGCCGGCTAAACGGTGGGTTAACAGTGCGTGATCTACAGTGTCGAAAGCTGCCGTCAGATCTAACAAGACGAGCAGTGCCGATCCACCCTGGTCCAGCTGGCGGCGAGTTGGTCTGTAATGGCGACAAGCACGGTCTCCGTCCCATGCCCAATACGGAAGCCGGACTGGAAGGGATCAAGTCCAGCTGTGTCTTCCAAGAACTGCTGCAGCTGATCCGCTGCTGCCCTCTCAATCACCTTGCCTAAGAAAGGCAGGTTGGAAACTGGCCGGTAATTGGAGGGAGCCGAAGGATCTAAATTCGGCTTCTTCAGCAGCGGTCTCACCATTGCCTCTTTCAATCCCCCCCCGGGAAGACTCCTTGCTCAAGGGAGCTATTTATGATCGTGCCCAGGGGGCCTCGTAGCCCTCCCGACACGCTCTAACAAGCCAGGAGGGCACGGGTCGAGGAGCATGTAGTTGGTCTAGCTGCAGCTAGTAACTTGTCAACAGCTGCTGCGTCCAGCAATTGGAAACGGGTGAAAGTGGGCCCGCCGAATGGCGGCGGAGTCTCGAGTTCACTAACTGTATCAAACGTGGCCGGAATGTCCCGGCGGAGAGTTGAAATCTTGTCAGCGAAATAGCTCTGGAAAACCTCAGCTGTTGGTGCCAAACCCTATCATTTGGGACAGTTGGGATTGCTGTCAAAGACCGAATTATCCTAAACAATTGCGCTGGGCGTGAGCTAGCCGACTCTATCAAGGAAGAGTAAAAAGACTTTTTGGCTTCCTTGATAGCTTGCTCATAAACCTCTTTGAACTGTTTATAAGCCGATTTCGACGCTTCGTCACGGAGATTCCGCCACCGTCCTCTAACTGTCTCCTCCTCCGCTTCATCGCCCGCAACTCCTCGGTAAACCAAGGCGAGCGATTTCTGCGGGGGAGGAGAGAGCGCCTGGGGGCGATCTCGTCAGGGCCGCAGAGAGACTGGTATTCCAGTGTTCCACCTGCCCATCGACTGAGTCGCTGGGAAGTTCCCATTCCCTTAGAGCATTCAGGAACCTAGTGGGTTCCATAAGTCTCTTCGGGCGAACCAGAATAGGTTCGGCACCCTTACCGAGAGGGGATGCCACCCCAGCCGAACTTCCAGGACTCTGTGATCCGACCATGGAACCTCCATTATGGAGGCTAGGGTCACGCTAATTCCGGCGGCGAAGATCAAATCCAGGGTGTGCCCAGCCTGATGCGTGGGACCGGTCTTACAGAGTGACAGTCCTAGTGCCTCCATGGTAGACACCAGGTCCACGGCTGCCGTTGAGGGGGTATCGGCGTGGACATTGAAATCCCCAAGACAATAAGCTTAGGGAACCTCAATGCCCACTCCGCGACCACCTCCAGCAGCTTAGGTAGACTCCCCGCCCGGTGCGTTGGGTGCACGGTACACCAGCAGGAAGGCTACGCTCTCACTAAGATCCCACACCAGGCCGCGCACTCCATCCCGGAATGTTCGCCGTCGGAATCGTCCTGGAATTAAAAAGTGTCTCGGCTGAGGATAGCGACCCCTCCCCCGCCTCTCTGTCCTCATCTGATAACTGGCCACAAACCCAGGAGATGCCACCTCGTGCATAACGACCTCATCTCCCTCCTGGAGCCATGTTTCTGTCAAACAGGCTAGATCGATCTCTCTCTCCAGGAGGAGATACTCAGCAGAGAGGCTGTTGAACTGCAAGGCTATTTAATACTCAGCAAGGTAAACAAACATCCAACCACCCCATTTCTCCCACATTTCCATATTTCCCAGCATATATTTCTCAAGGAACAAAGCAAGCAGAGAGGCTTTGGAGCTAAAAGGCCATTTTTGAACATTAAAAATAAACAAAGAGACATGCCACAGAACAATCAAGCACCCACCCCAAAGTAAAAAGACCGACCTTTGAGATGCGGTAAGGAAATGACCCCAAAGCGTCCTTCTCCTCCTCCGTCGTTGCTCCTATTTCCACACCGCCAGCATGTGTGCTGCCTCCAAGAGCTCACAAGAAGTCCGAGAGGCAGAATGGATGCTTCTGTGCATGCGCGCGGTGGCAGCCATGCATCGCGTCATCCAGGCCTGCCCCCTTTGGTCTCCTACGACTCTGAGTGGCTGGAGAAGGACGGAGGGAGGAGGAGGAATCCAAAAGAGGGGGCCCATTCTGCCTCTTGGACTCTGGACGGAGCTTTTGGGAGGCGCGCGAGCAGGGAGCGGGAGGAGCAACGACAGAGGACTTCTTTGCAGCGTGCAGGGGTGCGTGAAGAGGACAAATTGCAAAAAAAAACTGGTCAGGGGCCTGAAGATCACCAGGATGAGGCCCGAAGATCACCCTGGTGATCCCGATCACCATTCTGAGCACCCCTGTTATTATGAAGGGACCCCCAAAGGCTATCCATCTATGCTTGGAAACCTCTAGAGCAGGGGCCGGGAACCCATGGCTCGCGAGCCAGGTGTGGCTCTTTTGATGATTGCATCTGGCTCGTAGGTTTCGGCTTTTCAGGTAAGACCAATGCTGGAGCAATCCCCAAACAATACAGGCAAGAAAGCGGTGTGTAAATAGAGCCCTAAAACGCTCCCAGGCTCCGCGGGAAGGCAGAGAGGAACGGAGTTCACATGAGGCTTGCCTAGAGCGTTCCTCCAATCCCCATTCGGCGATGGATTGCTTTGGTCCTCCGCAGCAGCCTCATGGCTGTGGGTGCAGACCGAGTCCAGGTTCTCCAGCACGGCCACCCCCAGCAGCCTCAGCTCGGATACCAGCTCCTCGTCGTAGCGCCTGATAAGCCGCTTGAACTCATGGTAGACAGGCCCGGATTACCCATAGGGCCAACAAGGCCATGGCCTAGGGGCACGAGCCGAGGGGGGCGCAAATCACGGCCCCAAAAAAAACTGAATTAAAATGTTATAAAATAATTTTAAAATCGTGCCGCGATTGGCTCCTGCCGCCTGGTACCCAAAAGAAGGCAGGAGGGAAGGACGGGGGGGGGGGGGCTCCCTCCTCGGCCTCCTGCAGACAATACAGCTGGAAGCCAGCCCCCATATGACCCGGTAGAGCAGTGTTTCTCAACCTTCCTAATGCTGTGACCCCTTAATACAGTTTTTCATGTTGTGGAGACCCCTAACCATAACATTATTTTCATTGCAGCTTCATAACTGTCTTTTCTTTTTGGGCGGGGGTTGATTTTGTCAATTGGAAATTGTAGTTGCTGGGATTTATAGTCACCTACAATCAAAGAGCATTCTGAACTCCACCGACGATAGAATTGAACCAAACTTGGTATGCAAAACTCCCATGACCAACAGCGAATACTGGAAGATTTTGGTGGGAATTGACCTTGAGTTTGGGAGTTGTCGTTCACCTACACCCAGAGAGCACTATAGACTCAACAATGATGGATCTGGACCACACTTGACACGAATCCTCAATATACCCAAATGTGAACACTGGTGGAGTTTGGGGAAAATAGATCTTGACATTTGGGAGTTGTAGTTACTGGGACTTATAGTTTACCTACAATCAAAGAGCCCCTTGCACCCCACCAATGATAGAATTGAGTCAAACTTCCTACACAGAACCCACATGCTTTGAAGCAGGGCCGTAGCCAGGATTTTAAGAACATAAGAACATAAGAAGAGCCATGCTGAATCGGGCCTCAGCCCATCTAGTCCAGCATTCTGTGTCACACAGTGGCCCACCAGTTGTACACAGGGATCTCTAGCAGAAAGGAGGGCAAAACCCTCACCTGCTCCCGACCCCCCACAACCAGTACCCGGGGAAAATCCTGCCTGCCTCCATCAACACAGAGGTGGCCCTTGGATGTCCATTTCAGTAACTCCTGATTCCCTTGGTATCCATGAATCTGTCTAATCCTGCCTTGAAGCTGTCCAGGCTGACCGCTGTCACAACCTCCTCTGGAAGTGAGTTCCATAACCCAATGACCCTCTGGGTGAAGAAATATTTCCCTTTATTAGTCCTAATTTTCCTACCTTGGAGCTTCAGGGAGTGCCCCCTAGTCCTAGTGTTGTGTGACAGAGAAAACAGTTTTTCTTTATTCACCTTTTCTATCCCATGCATGATTTTATACACTTCGATCAAGTCACCTCTTAGACGCCGTCTTTCAAGGCTGAAAAGACCAAGGCGTTGCAACCTGATTTCGTAAGGGAGCTGCTCCATCCCTTGGGTCATTCTTGTTGCCCTTCTTTGTACCTTTTCCAGTTCCGTTATATAATAATAATAATAATAATAATACTTTAATATTTGTGAGTCGCCCTCCACCGGCGGTGCTCCGGGCGACTTACAACAGTTAAAACCCTAGGGTGAACAATGTACAACAGTTTAAAAACATGGAATATGAACAGGAGGGGTGGCTCAGGTAGTCCAGGGTACCGAGCCAGTCCCGAACGCTAGGCGGAAGAGCCAGGTCTTCAAGGCTGGCCGGAATCCAGATAGAGTCGGAGAGGCTCTGAGGGTGGGCGGCAGTGAGTTCCAAGTCGAAGGGGCCGCGACGGAGAAGGCTCTCCGCCGAGTTTCCGCCAGTCTAGCCTCCCGCACTCCAGGGGTAGTCAGGCGGTCACTGTTGATGGAGCGTGCTGGCCTCTCGCTGCATTGGGCCGTCAGCCGGTCACTCAGATAGGAAGGCCCAATGTTGTGCCGGGCTTTAAAGGTGAGCACCAGGAGTTTGTAAAGGGCTCTGAACTCTAGGGGCAGCCAGTGAAGTTCTTTAAGAATGGGGGAAATGTGATCCCTCACTGATGACCCAGTAATGAGTCTGGCTGCGGCGTTATGGATGCGTTTCAGCCTCTTAGTTGTTGTCTGGGGGAGGCCCACATATAGGGCGTTGCAGTAGTCGAGGCGTGAGACGACAGTGGCATGGACCACTGTTCTCAAGGCCTCTGGTGGAAGGTAGGGAGCCAGCCGACGGGCCCTACGGAGATGGAAAAAGGCGCCCTTAGCTGCAGCCTGGATCTGGGCCTCCATCGTGAGATTTTCGTCTAGGATCACTCCCAGGCTTTTCACCGCCGGGGCTGGAGCCAGGGACTCGCCTCGAAGAGTGGAAGTGGTGGGCGGGGTCGGGACGACCCGGCCAGAGGATCTCCGTTTTAGCCGGGTTGATCTTGAGTCTATATGCCCTGAGCCAGCACCGCCCTCAATCCTAGGCTGAAACTGTCCGGTACTGATGATGACCCTGGGTCAAGCTTCAAGAGCAGCTGCGTGTCGTCTGCGTATTGGTAGCAGGAGAACCCATGGCTCCTAGCAATATTAGCCAGGGGCTGGATGTAGATATTAAAGAGGGTGGGAGATAGAATGGCACCCTGAGGGACTCCACACTCCAATTGCTTTTCAAAGAGACTTGACCCTGCCACTCGACCGCTGCGAGCGGCCTCGCAGGAACGATTCCAGCCAGGCCAGAGCTCTGTCTTGATCCCGGAGGCCGCCAGGCGATGGAGAAGCAGGTCGTGGTCGACGGTATCAAAGGCCGCCGTAAGGTCCAAGAGGACTAGGATTGCCGAGCCTCCCCGATCCAGTTGTCGACGGATGTCATCAGTGATTGCCACGAGAACGGACTCCACTCCGTGGCCCGCGCGGAAGCCCGACTGGGACGGGTCCAAGCCCCCGGATTGATCCAAGAAGACCCGAATTTGGCTTTCTACTGCTCGTTCAAGGAGCTTGCCCAGGAAGGGTAAGTTGGCAACCGGGCGGTAGTTAGCAGGAACCTCGGGTCAAGCGATGTCTTTTTCAAGAGAGGGGGTGACTCTCGCCTCTTTCAGGGAGTCCGAAAGGCACTTGTTTCAAGAGAGAGATTCACCAGGTCCTCAGAGCACCGGACAAGATGTCAGTATTGGACTTGATTAGATGTGATGGGCAGGGATCCGTTGGGCAGGTCGTCGCTCTCGCCCGGTCACCAGCTTTCTCACCTCCTCCGTTGTTAGGGGCTGAACTCTGAGAGACGCTGTCCGGTTGCCCGGATGGGGAGCTGGGACCTCAGGCCGTCTTCCTCGGGGATCGATGGTAAGTCCTTCCGAAGGGCCGCGATTTTTCCAATGAAGTGTCTTTGAAGTCGTCAGCTGTTAACGCCGAGTTGTTAGGTTCCCTTTGTGGGGGCGAGGAGACTCCGGACAACTTTGAAAATCTGCGCCGAGTGGGAGCCCGCAGCAGAAATCTGGGCTGCGTTATGGGATCTCTTCGCCTTTTGATCTCGAGTTCATATAGCCTGTGCTGGGCTCTATAGGCTGCTCTGGTTTCCACGCCGGCTTTCGTCGCCAGGAACACTCGAGTTGCTTCCTCCGATGTTTTATCTGCTTCAGGTGTGTTGTAAACCATGGAGAGCAGGTTTTCCTTGGGCGAAGGGGGCGCCTTGGGGCTATCTGATCAATGGCCCTAGAGAGCACACTATCCCATCTGGCGACCAGATCTGACAGGGATCCTCCGGGACTTCAAGGGTTCCAGCGCCGCTGCAAAAGCCTTTGGGGTCATCGCGCTCTTTGGCGGGCTAGATAGGCCTAGGCTCTGGTGGTGTTGCGAGGGGGATGTTGACCTCTACCTCACGGTCAGGTGGTCCGACCAAGGCACTGCTCTGGTATCACGGTGTTGTATTGCGAGACCCTGACTGAAAATCAATCCAGTGCATGGCCAGCTTGGTGGGTGGGACCAGTGGCTGTCCTGGAGAGGTCGAGGGCGCCCATATGCATAAGGAATTCTCGTGCAGCGGGTGAAAGGGGGACTGTGTCCGGGTGGATGTTGAAGTCGCCCAGTATAAGAAGCCGGGAAACTTCAAGGCCCAGTCCACGATCAGATCCTGTAAGGCAGAAGTGGCATCTTTGTGGGCCCCGGGGCCCGGTAGACGACCAGGAGCCCCGTCTTTCCTTCCTCTCCAAGGGTTGCCCCAGGCATTCAATGCCGGTCAGCTCCGGTGTTTGGAGAACAGAAATGGTAACCGCTGGCCCTTCACAACCAGTCCTACTTCCACCACCTCGACCTGTAGGTCTTGGGCGGTGGAAGGCTCGAAAGCCTGGGGGCTATTTCCTGGAGGAGGACACAGTCACCGTCCTGAGTCCACGTCTCTGTGATGCAGATAGCATCCGCGTTCTGTTCTACAATAAAGTCCCGCAGGGTGGCCCGCTTGTTGCAGATCGACCTCGCGTTGAGAAGTAGCAGTGAGGACCCGGGTGAAATAGGTGTTTGCTGGCGGGCATGGCAGGTAATGGGACGGAGCCAGAATGAAGGGGATTTACGGCGCTGATTGGAGGAGGGTGGGTTGGTGTTCCTTGCCCTCCTCTGCCCGCTGATTACTGGGATGGGGCAGGTGGGAGCGCCTTGGTACTGATGGTTGTAGCCGGGCGCTGAGTTTATGCACGTCCCCGAAAAGGGGACGTTAGGGAGGCCTGATTTTGATTGCAGGCTTGTGGAGGCGAGTAGGACGGTGGTTGTGTCGCGGAAGGGCCGGCGGGAGCTCTGAACCTTCGAGCCCAGAAGGTTCTGGTCCTGAAGGGACCGGATTGTCAGCTGGGGGTGCCCTGGAGTTGTTATGACCCCTCTGGGTGGCGATGTTGAGTTTGCACTGCTTGGATGGATCTGAGCATGGTGCTCTTCTTAAGGTGCGGAGACCAGAATTGTACACAGTACTCCAGATGTGGCCTTACCATAGATTTGTAGAGAGGCAATACAACATTTGCTGACCTATTTTCGATTCCCTTCCTGATCATGCCAAGCATAGAATTTGCTTTTTTTCACTGCTGCTGCGCACTGGGTTGACATCTTCATTGAGCTGTCCACCAAGACCCCAAGATCCCTTTCCTGGTTTGTCTCGGAAAGCTTTGACCCCATCAATTTGTAGGTGTAGTTGGGGTTCTTTGCCCCGATGTGCATGACTTTACACTTGTTTAGGTTAAAATGCATTTGCCACTTTGTTGCCCATTCACTCAATTTCGAGAGATCTTTCTGGAGCTCTTTACAATCAGTTTCATTTTTAACTACCCTGAACAGTTTAGTGTCGTCTGCAAACTTTGCTACCTCAGAATTTACTCCTACATCCAGATCATTAATGAATAAATTAAAAAGTAACGGACCCAAAACTGAACCTTGGGGTACGCCACTTCTCACCTCTTTCCACCCAGAGAAGTGTCCGTTTATTACCACCCTTTGTTTCCTACAGTTTAGCCAGGTTCCAATCCAGGACAAGACCTGTCCCCTGATTCCATGGCTGAAGAGCTTGTTTAGGAGCCTTTGGTGAGGGACTTTGTCAAAAGCCTTTTGAAAGTCAAGGTAAACAATATCGACTGGGTCCCCTTTATCTATGTGTTTATTTACACCCTCAAAGAATTCTATCAAGTTAGTAAGACATGATTTGCCTTTGCAGAAACCATGTTGATTTTCCTTCAGCAATGCCTGTTCTTCTATGTACCTAGTAATTTTTCTTTAATAATGGTTTCCATCACTTTGCCTGGAACTGAGGTTAAACTGACTGGTCTATAATTTCCTGATCACCCCTGATCCTTTCTTGAAGATCGGAGTTACATTTGCCTCCCTCCAGTCCTCGGTACAGTGCCTGATCTTAGAGAAAGGTTATATATTTTGGCTAGAAGTTCAGCAATTTCACACTTGAGTTCCTTAAGAACTCTGGGGTGGATGCCATCTGGCCCTGGTGATTTGTTGACATTTAGTTTAGTAAGGCATATGAGAACATCCTCCTTGTTTATCTCTATCTGTTTTAATTCTTTTAATTCCTCCCTGAAAAACTGACTCAGCTGCAGGCATATGTTGTCTGTCCTCCTGTGTGAAAACGGAGGCAAAGAAGTTTTTCATGTTGTGGAGACCCCTAACCATAACATTATTTTCATTGCAACTTCATAACTGTCTTTTCTTTTTGGGTGGGGGTTGATTTTGTCAATTGGAAATTGTAGTTGCTGGGATCTATAGTTCACCTACAATCAAATAGCATTCTGAACTCCACCAACGATAGAATTGAACCAAACTTGGTATGCAAAACTCCCATGACCAACAGCGAATACTGGAAGATTTTGGTGGGAATTGACCTTGAGTTTGGGAGTTGTAGTTCACCTACATCCAGAGAGCACTATAGACTCAACGATGATGGATCTGGACCACACTTAACACGAATCCTCAATATACCCAAATGTGAACACTGGTGGAGTTTGGGGAAAATAGATCTTGACATTTGGGAGTTGTAGTTACTGGGACTTATAGTTTACCTACAATCAAAGAGCCCCTTGCACCCCACCAATGATAGAATTGGGTCAAACACAGAACCCACATGCCTTGAAGCAGGGCCGTAGCCAGGATTTTGATTCGGGGGTGCTGAGTTTGGTTCGGGGGGGGGGGGGGCTGAGACTGGGTGGAAGAGGGTCTATCCTAGCAAACCTTTTGTATTGTTATCCCAATAACCCCATGAATGTGGGATATAATGAGCATGGTGATCAGATCATGATATGAATAAACATAACAGTTTAAATAATGTACCAGTAAGGCCTTTTCGCTGACCACCCTGAGAATTTCGGGGCTGAAGCCCCTTAGCCCCCCTGGCTACATGCTTGCCTTGAAGGGACTAGCTGGCTTGAGCCTCCATGCCACATCACACACTCTCACTTACCTACACATGCGCATCATGCTGCCATGCGCCGAGCACGCCTGCTCTCCCCTCCCCACTTGGGAGTCTCAGAAACAGCCTTCCCCTTGGCAGGGAGGCCTGCCAATCACAGCAGAGAGATCTTCAACCTTCTCTGCCAATGGGCTTCCTAAGACCATCAGAAATATGTTTTCTGATGGTCTTTGGCGACCCCTCTGAAACCCTCTCGCGACCCCTCTAGGGGTCCCGACCCCCAGGTTGAGAAACACTGCGGTAAAGGGCACACCACGTGACCAGGGCTCCACGTGAGGCAGCAGCAGCAGCAGCATGAGGAGGAAGAGGAGTAGCATGCCCCGCGGGTGACGCCGCCGCCGCACTCCCAGCAGCCCCCGCGGCCTTGAAGGCGGCTCTGCGGCCTCGCGCTGGGTGTGCAGAGGGCAGCAGCTGCAGAGAGTCGGGGCCTTCCTCCGCCTCAGGAGCCAATCGTGACCAGCATGGGCTCGGAGGAGGCCCCTTCCTTCCTTCCCCCAGCGCGAGGCCGCAGAGCCGCCTTTGAGGTCGCAGGGGATGCTGGGATGCGCCAGCGGCGCCAGCCTCTCAGCCGTGAGGCATGCTGGGTCCCATAGTTCTTTGGGATCGCTGGGCGTGCCTTCCCGGCGAGGGGCGGAGCCTCAGCGGGGAGTGGGGGGCTGTCGGGGGAGAAGAGGAGGCAGGGGGGAGGGGGAGCCGGGGGGGGATGGGGATATGCTCTCTAATGCGGCGGTGCGAGGGGGAAGCATAATTCCAAACTGTGGCCTAGGGTGCCAAAAGATGTTGATCCGGCCTGGCACCAGGCCGGACACCCGCTTCGACATCATGGCCAGGCCGGGACCGCCGGGGTCCTCCTGGTCAGGGCCGGCCTGACCTTTTCCGGGGGAGTACGCGAAGTAAATTTTGGCGCCCCCCCGGCTGCCGCATCATGCCGCCGCCGCTGCCACTTCCGCCGCCGCCGCCGCTTCCGCACACACCTCCCGAAGCACGGACTGTAGTTGCTTCTGGGCATTCGCAGAACATGTTTGTGCTTCGGGAGGCGTGCTGCAGCCTCCCGGGCACTACGTTTCTGCGCATGCGCGAACGTCCGCAAGATGCGCACTGCGGCCCGAGCGCACCCCGCGCGCTGGCTCCAAAGCCGCAGGCGCGCTGACTCAGTGCCCATGCGCAGACATTCGCGCATGCCCAGAAGAAACTACAGGCGCTGGGCATGCGCAGAAATGGCTGTGCGGCGGCACCGGGGCGCGGCAGGGCGGGGGCGCGGAAGCGAGGTGGTGCCGCCGCGCCTCCCAGCTGGTGACGCCCGCCCAGCCGGTGGCGCCCACGCGGCCGCTTACATCGCGGAATCGCTGGGGCCGCTCTGCTCCTGGTAGACCACGCCGTCCGCCAGCTCCATGGCTATCGAGCTCAGGGCAGGGAGGGATGGCGGCGGTGTGGGAGGCGAGTAGGGCGGTTCCCGACCCCTGCTCTAGAGGAGGGAGGCTCAAAGGCAATCTATTCCTCTCTTATCCACCTCAGGGATTTCTTCCTAATGTTTCAGTGGACTCTCATTTGAACTCACAGTGGAATCCACTCTATGTCCCATCACTCACTTTGACCTCAATGAAGTCCGGCGTCCCGAGGGCCACTAAGTCGGCATAGGCTTTCAGCTCATCCACATTCCATGCTTTGACCAGCGTCAGCCGATAGACAGTGCGCTGTTTCTGGAGGGAGGACAACAACAACAACAACAACAATAATAATAATAATAGTTAAACAAGACTCAGCGCAGCTCAAAACAACATTTATTATTAAATGCAATGATTCATATCTTCAATATATTACCATAAAGTTCTGTTATTATTTTCCACTTATTATTATGACATCGATTTATTTATTTATTTGCAATATTTCTATCCCGCCTTTCTCAAGTCCGAAGGTGACATTCAAAACATTATTTTCCATTTATTATATAATAATAATAATAATAATAATAATAATTTTACAGCGAGGGATAAATAAGTATAATAATAATAATAAATCATACTAGTCTTGGCAATAAATACATAATAGTAAATAGTGTAATTCTAGGCAATAAATGCAAAATAATAAATATAATATTAAATATAATACCTTTTGTGCCAGGGCGGTGAGGCTGTCCTGGAAGCGCTGCCAGAAGTCCTTGAAGAGCGGGCGGTCAATGCGCATTGAGGGTCTCCTTGGTGGCGGCATCCACGCTCACGTATAGCTGCGTCACTGGTTCCAGCCGACTGCGCTCGCCAAGGAAGAACAGGAAGGAAAAGGAAGGAATATGGGATATGTACTCCCAGATGTCGTTCTAGCAATGATGGGATATGTAGTTCCAGATGTCATTCTAGCAATGATGGGATATGTAGTTCTAGCAATGATGGGATATGTAGTTCCAGATGCCGTTCTAGCAATGATGGGATATGTAGTTCTAGCAATTATGGGACATGTACTCCCAGATGCCGTTCTAGGAATGATGGGATACGTACAGTAGTTCTAGCAATGGGATACGTAGTTCTAGCAATGATGGGATATGTTGTCCCAGATGTCATTCTAGCAATGATGGGATATGTAGTTCTAGCAATGATGGGATATGTTGTCCCAGGTAGTCCCAGATGTCGTTCTAGCAATGATGGCATATGTAGTTCTAGCAATGATGGGATATGTTGTCCCAGATGTCATTCTAGCAATGATGGGATATGTAGTCCCGGATGTTCTAGTAATGACGAGATATGTAGTTCTAGCAATTATGGGATATGTAGTTCTAGCGATGATGGGATATGTACTCCCAGATGCCGTTCTCGCAATGATGGGATATGTAGTCCCAGAAGGCATTCTAGCAATTGTGGGATACGTAGTTCTCGCAATGATGGGATATGTAGTCCCAGGTACCGGTCTGTCCGTGATGGGATACATAGCCCCGGACACCATTTTAGCAACAATGAGATATGTAGTCCAAGCTGCCAATGTGGCAACTATGGGATACGCGGTCCCTAATGCAGTCCTGGAAATGGTGGGATATGCAGTCATGTATGCTGTTCATGCAATGATGGGATATGTAGCCCCTGGTCCCTTTGCAACAATGGGATATATAGTCCTGGGTGCAGTTCTGGCAGTGATGAGATATGTAGTCCAGGGTGCCATTCTAGCAATGATGGGATACGCAGTCCCAAGTGCTGCCAGTCTGGCAATGATGGGATACATAGTCCTGGGTGCTGTTCTAGCAGTGATGTAATCCCAGACACCGATCTGGCAATGTTGGGGTATGCAGTCTCAGGTGCTGTTCTGGCACACATCATTTGCGATCACGTAATCTCAGGTGCCGCTCTAAGGCCCATATAAGTTGGGGATGACGGAGACTCACCGCAGTTCGTCGGGGAAACTGTGCGTTGGTGACCAGGAAGCTGGAGATGCGGCTGTGGTGGAGGAGGCGCAGGAAGGCGTTGATGCGCGGGTAAAGGATGGGCTCCCCACCAGGGACAGTGCGCAATGGCGCGGGGACAGCGCCGAACGCAGGCGCTCCTCCTGCACACCGGGCGCCCCTGCGGAAAAAGCACCATTATTATATTAGATTATGTTTCAGGGCATTTTATCATCAGGGGTACCATTATTATATTATAATAATAAATATAGTATAATAATTATAATAATAATAATACCAACACTCATGATGGTCATGTCATGAGATAGAGAACATATACAAACTATAATATAATAAAATATATTATTATATATGCTATATCTCGGGACTGTATCATCATGACTGCAGGTATTATTATTATTATGATTATGATTATTATTAGAGTTATTATATATTCTATAGGTCAGAATTCTACCATCATGAGTGCCATTATTTATTATTATTATTACCGCTACTACTATTATTATATCTCATGACATGACTGCTGGAAGTGCTGATATTAGTAGTATTTATATATATTATACTACTCATGACTTGATCATCATGAGTATATGCGCCCCCTGGCCCAGCTGGCCCGCGACTTTGGTCTGGAGTGTTATCAATACGCTGATGACACCCAGCTTCTGCTGAGAATGGACGGCAGGCCGGACTCCGCACCCGATTGTTTCCATCAGTGCCTAGAGGCCGTGACTGGTTGGCTGCGGGCCAGCCGGCTGAAGGTGAACCTGTCGAAGACGGAGATTTTGTGGCCCGGTCGACCTGGACGGGATGAATGCCGGTTGCCTACCCTGGATGGCGAACGGCTTAATCCATTGCCTGTTGTTAAAAGCCTGGATGTCCAACTGGACCCCCTGCTGACCATGGAGGCTCAGGTCTCTGCGGCCAGCAGGGTGTCGTTTTTTCACCTACGACAGGCTAGGCGACTGGCACCCTACCTTTCCAGGGACGACCTGGCCACGGTGATCCAAGCGACGGTCACCTCGAGATTAGACTACTGTAATGCCCTCTACGTTGGCCTTCCCTTGGCGACAATTCGGAAACTCAAGCTGGTGCAGAATGCCGCTGCTCGCTTGCTGGCGGGAACGCCGGTAAGGGAGCACATTACGCCCATTCTTAGGCAGCTGCACTGGCTACCAATTGAGTACCGAATTGCTTTCAAGGTGTTGGTACTAACCTTTAAGGCTCTACACGGCCTAGGGCCTGCGTACCTGAGGGACCGCCTTGCCTCATACATTCCCCCGAGATCACTACGTTCAGAGGAGTCGAATTTGCTCCTGATTCCATCGGTCCGCGCCTGTCACTTGTCTGCAACCAGGCAAAGGGCTTTCTTTGTGGCGGCTCCGGTACTCTGGAACTCTCTACCGGATGATGCCCGAGCCGCTACGGAGCTCATCCCGTTTCGCAGGGCCTGCAAGACCGCCTTGTTTAGACTGGCTTTTGGCTAGACGAACAATCGAACGTACTCATTGTATAAGCAGTACCCTGGTTCAGGGAATGCTATCATATGTAATACAATCACTCTCGGGACCTATGTTGTTGTTTTTATGCTTGTTTTTATTGTATGGCGACATGTATGCAACATGCCAGCCAAATTTTGTACTGTTATCCGCCCCAAGCCTGCAGGGAGGAGCGGAATACAAGATGGAACAATAAATAAATAAACAATAAATGAGTACCGGTATTTATTATTATTATTATTATTAAATATCTCATGATGTGGTATTGTAATTATTATAAATATATTATGTCTCATGACTTGACCATCATGAGTATCGGTATTATTATATATTATTATTATTCTAATATTTATTATATATCTCATGACATGACCATCATGAGTGTTGGTAATATTATTATTATACTACTAGCTTGGGGACCCGGCCCTGCCCGGTTATTTGTGAAGCGCAGCAGGATGTAGAGTGGGTCATGGGGGCTCTGTGTGCCAAGTTTGGTCTTGATCCATCATTATTGGGAGTTGCAGTGGTATCATGAAATTACTGAAGGTAGTGCAAGTCCCATCATCTCTGTCCCCCAAAGTGTAGTAGGATGTAGATTGGGTCATGGGGGCTCTGTGTGCTAAGTTTGGTCTGTATTGGTGAATGGGTGAGGATGCATTGTTTTGGAAGTGAGTGAAGGTACTTCAAGTCCCATCATCCGTGGTCCGTCTCACAGTAAACTGCAGCAGGCTGTAGAGTGGGTCATGAGGGCTCTGTGTGCCAGATTTGGTGTTGATCAGTCATTGGATTAGGTTTGTAGCAGGATTGGGAAGTGAGGGAAGGTACTGCAAGTCCCATCATCCATGTTCTGTCCCCTCCAAACTTCAGTAGGATGTAGAGTGGGTCACTGGGGCTCTGTGTGCCAAGTGTGGACTTTCTCTGTGTTTTTGGGGCCACAGTGGTCTGTGGGAACAGAGGGTGTGAAAAATACTACAAATTCCATCATCCATTCCCCCGAACCTCACCAGGACGTGAAGGCAGTCATGGGGGTTATGTGTGCCAAGTTTGGTCTCAATCGGTAATTGGATGAGGGTCGCAGCAGACTTGGGAAGTGAGTAGAGGCACTTCAAGTCCCATCATCCATGGTCCACCCTCCTCCAAAGTGCACCAGAATGTAGAGTGGGTCATGAGGGCTCTGTGTGGCAAGTTTGGTGTTGATCAATCATAGGATTAGGTTTGTAGCAGTCTTGGAAAGTGAGGGAAGGTACTGCAAGACCCATCATCCATGTTCTGTCCCCCTCCAAACTTCAGTAGGATGTGGACTGGGTCACTGGGGCTCTGCGTGCCAAGTGTGGTCTTTATCAGTGTTTGTTGGGGGCCACAGTGGTCTGTGGGAACAGAAGGGTGTAAAAGTACTACAAATCCCATCATCCATTGCCAGTCCTCCCCCAAACCTCACCAGGACGTGAAGGCAGTCATGGGGGTTATGTGTGCCAAGTTTGGTCTCGATCAGTGATTGGATGAGGGTTGCAGCAGACTTGGGAAGTGAGTAGAGGCACTTCAAGTCCCATCATCCATGGTCCACGCTCCTCCGAACTGCACCAGGACGTAGAGTGGGACATGGAGGCTGTGTGTGCTAAGTGTGGTCTGTATTGGTCCTTTTTGGTGGCCTCAGTGGTCTGTGGGAACCAAAGTGTTTGAAAGTACTACAAATCCCATAATCCGTGGGTCATGTCCCCCGACCCGCGCCAGGTGTAAAGGGGGTTAGGGGGGTTATGTGTACCAAGTTTGGTGCAGGTCCATCACCCGCGCTGGTCGCTGTGGCCTGTGAAAGTGGCTGCCACATATCCGCCCTCCCGCCCTCCGCATACACACAAACATTCCGTTTTATAAAGGTATACAGAGATTTCTTATTATTATATTTATTCTTATAGTTATTATATATTTTATATCTCACTACTTGACCAGTTCCGGTATTATTATTATTATTATTATTATTATTATTATTTATTAGGTATCTATTCAATGGCTCCAGGGCATTACCTTTGAACTGCCGGATGAGGCTGAGATGGTTCTCCACGGCTTCCTTGAAGATCACTTCCGGGTCATCCGTCTTCCAGCGCCATTCGGTCCCTACTGGATTCGTGTGATGCCTGGAGAGGAAAAGGAGCAGAGGTCAAGGGCAATATCCCATGGGTCAACAGGAACTGGCCTGCATGTAATAATAATAATAATAATAATAATAATAATAATCCAATCTATATATATAAAAGGGAAGTGGTCGTGCAACGGGGCAAATGCACGCCAAAACTACATTCCCCCCACACACAACAAAACCCAGGGCCACTCATCCCCACCCCGAGGTACATCACCCACCCACTAAAACACCCCAAAAACCAACAGAACATCCCCAAAACATCCCCCGAAAAAAAACATTACTACGCATGCGCAAAAACCCCTGACACACAAAATGGACGCCATCAAAACGTCACAATACCCAGCATACACTCCAGGACCCGGCCCCGTGCCACCGCCACCGAGCACACCTCCTCCACTACCTTCACAGCCTCCTTCGCCGCCTACACGCAGCTCCCGCACCCCACAAGCACGGCCGCCGCCATGCCCACCTCCTCCGCCGCTTCCACGCCGCTTCCCGCATGCTTCGCAACACCCACTTCGCGGGAGGAGGCCGGCACGGTGCCGCCCGCATGACCCACCAGCAGGAGAGGCACAGAAACGGCGAATGAAAACGGCGCGCCCACGGAACTACAAATCTCAGAAGGCTCCGCGCGGCTCACTCGGAGGAAGGGCGGAGACAGGACCGGAAATAGGCCAGAGGCGGGGACGAGGCGGGGACGAGGCGGGGACGAGGGGTGAGCCTCCATTACCCTGCCGGCGCCGGCGCTGTGCCCAGCTCTTCTGCCCCCTTATCGCTCTCCTCCACCCCCTCTCTACCGCTGGATCCGCGGGAGGCGGCAGCGGAGGGCAGATCGCCGATCTCCGGCCCTGCCTCCCCATGCGCGCCAGGGCGGGAGGCAGGGCCGGAGACCGGCGATCCGCCCTCCGCCGTGTCCCCCGCGGATTCAGCGACCGCGCCTGAAAGAAGGTAAGCTCCCGGGCTTACCTTCTTTCAGGCGCCGCCGCTGCAACCGCGGGGGGCACGGCAGAGGGCGGATCGCCGGTCTCCGGCCCTGCCTCCCCATGCGCGCCAGGGCGGGAGGCAGGGCCGGAGATCGGCGATCCGCCTCCGCACCGCCCATCCAGCGACCGAGCCTCAAAGAAGGTAAGCTCCCGGGCTTACCTTCTTTCAGGCGCCGCCACTGCAACCGCGGGGGGCACGGGCGGAGGGCGGATCGCCGGTCTCCGGCCCTGTCTCCCCATGCGCGCAGGGCGGGAGGCAGGGCCGAGATCGGCGATCCGCCTCCGCCCGCCGCCCCATCCAGCGACCGAGCCTCAAAGAAGGTAAGCTCCCCGGGCTTACCTTCTTTCAGGCGCCGCCACTGCAAACCGGGGGGCACGGGCGGAGGCGGATCGCCGGCCCCGGCCCTGCCTCCCCATGCGCCAGGGCGGGAGGCAGGGCCGAGATCGGGCGATCCGCCTCCCACGCCCCATCCAGCGACCGGCCTCAAAGAAGGTAAGCTCCCGGGCTTACCTTCTTTGAGGCGCCGCTACTGGATCCGCGGGGGGCACGGCGGAGGCGGATCGCCGATCACCGGCCCCTGCCTCCCGCCAGGGCGGGAGACAGGGCAAGAGAGAGGGACTGAGACAGACAGAGGGGGAGGCCTAAGACAGAGAGAGAGGGGGGGGGGGAGGAAAGATAAGGGGGAGAATCAGAGATAGAGAGATGGGGGGAGAGGGAGAGTGAGACAGAGAGACGGGAAGCCAGAGAGAAAAAGGGGAAAATCAGACAGAGAGGGTGGGGGAAAAGATAGGAGGGAAGTGTACATACACAGACAAATACATACACACACACACACACACACAAACGTACGCGCACACATGCATACACATACACACACCAATACATACAAACACACATACACGTACATACACAAACACATATACATACAGACACACACACATGCGTACACAGAAACATACAGACACACACAGAGACACACAAACATACATACACATACATACACACACAAACACATACATACACACACAAAACACATCGTCACAACATTACCAACCCTTACATACCCACACTTCCTCACATCTCCTAAATAGGGCACAGCAACGCGTGCCGGGTACAGCTAGTAATAATAATAAAAAGGGGGACTGGATGCCATCTGCTGGGAGGGATCAGAGGGTGCCCTCCTTCATGAGGTTGGACTGGATGGCCTTTGGGGGTTCCTTCTTACAGGAGTATCCTAATAATAATAATAATAATAATATTCCAATAATAATAATAAAATGAACCTAATTGGGGGTGGACTGGATGCCTCTGGGAGTCCGTTCTTACTCTCGGGTGCTGTGGAAACTGCATAATAATAATAATAATAATATAATATGGCGTACCTCCAGCAGAAGACGCACTTGTTGGCACAGGCCAGGCTGGGGGTGGCCTCAATGCAGCGGTGGATCTCTATCCCATAGAAGGTGTGCCTGTAGCACCCGCCGTGGCCCCTGAGCATCGACTGGGAAGAAAAACAAGATAGATAGATAGATAGATAGATAGATCGATATAGATCAAATACATATGCCCTGGAAATCCTGGGTAAGCCGTAAGAGTTGGGAGGGACCCCCAAAGGCCATCTAGTCCAACCCTAATCTATCTATGTATATAATAAAAGTTAGTGTTTGCTGCCAAGCGGCGGGAGGAATATGTGGCAGCACTTCTATTGGCTGCCACTCCGGGATTACTTGCATAAATGGCTCTGACTGGCCAGCCACCCAACATTCCAAAACTCCTAGGCAGCACAGAGAGGAAGGAAAGGGCCTGAGGCAGGCATAAATGGCTGGAGTTGAAGTTAGCCAGTTGACCGTTTTTTCTGTTGGAAATGGAATGTTCTGGACCTTCACCAACACTGCAGCCCCTATACATAGAGGGAAAATGAAAGGCCTCAGGCAGTCAGCCACTGCGGCCCACAGCAATGACGGATCAGGACCAAACTTGCCAAACAGGGGCCCAATGGCCCACTTCACAACCTGGTGTGATTTAGGGCAGAATGGGCCATGAATGATGGGATTTGCAGTACCTTCACCTCATTCCCTTCCCAAACAACACTGTAGCCACTATACATCACAGACCAGGCCCAAAATTGACAGCAAGGCTTCCTCAACTTGATTTTCCTGACTAGGCCTCAGCTCATGGGATATTGTTAGGCTTCCTCAACTTGATTTTCCTGACTAGGCCCCCAACAATGACAGAACAAGACCAAACTTGGCACACAGATTCCCCAAGGTGCACCCTACATCCTGGTGCAGTTTGAGGGAGGATGGACCATGGATGATGGGACTTGCAGTACTTTAATTCACTTCCTTAGAGCACTGTGGCCCACACCAATGACGAACTATGGCACACAATGCCTTCCTCAAATAACCCGGGCACCGTCGGGTCCCCCAGCTAGTAATAATAATAGAATTGTAAAATTGGGAGCCACCCAGTCCAACCCTAATAATAATAATAATAATAATAGCAATAATAACAGAATCCTAGAGCTGGAAGGGGCTCCTAAAGGCCATCCAGTCCAACCCGCTCTATTATTATTATCATCCTAGAGCAGGGGTGGGCAACTCTTTTTTCCAAGGGGCCACACGAGAGCCAAACAATATTATGGAGGGCCGCACCTAAAGGCGGAACTACATGCTAATCTACATAATTTATTTATTTATTCACTTACTATATTTACTATGTATTA